>JANSTT010016721.1:0-20327 GCA_026745375.1 Platyura marginata | reverse complement strand
ATGAGTATTAAGGGGCGTTACAAACTCCGTACCAAAGTTATAATACCCTTTGATTAACATCATACAGGTATAAAAATACTCTCCCATGTTGTGAACGTACAGACAATTTTAAAACTAATTAGAATTACATAATAAGAAGAAGTTATAGAGTCGACAACAATCTTATCAATCAGCTGAATATTTTGCGATTTGTGTCTATTATATATGTTTTATAATGATTGAAAATATTTAATTCTATTTGACTTAAGTAAATCCAGAATTTGCATATATAGAAAATGTCAAACAACAGCAACTGTACAAAAAACTACAAATTTACTCGTATAGTTGAAATTGATTTAATTTTAAATTACCCAATGTCTATCATTCTTTCATCTAGAAACTTCTTTTTTATTTTATTTTATTTTATTTTATTTTATTTTGCATGAATACTCTGTCTATTAGTTAAACGTTTTACAGATTCCGCGAAAAGAAGAACTCTCTAGAGTTTATATACATATAGTACATATGTATGTATTATGTATATACACATTTACCCAGAGTTTATATCTGATTGAAGAACTTTGCCTTTTTGTATTGTATTAGTTAGGTACCCACTCTTCGTTCATACAACAATTCCAAACGATATACCAGCGTCTGAATGTTTGAGAATCGTTTTGTTTAATGATAATATAATATATGTTGTGCTCATAGTAACCGACTATCTGATTTTAATATCTTCATTAAACAAATAAAGACATTAGTTATAAAAGGAAAAGGAAGGCAAAAGGGGAAAACTTTTTGAAATTTATTATTCAATTAATGTTATATTGATAACAAACGGTAGGTATATAAAGATACCTCTCTCTACCTACAATATAGTCGCACGCTGATGGTTTTTAATTAATTAATTGTTATACCTGTACCTATATCTGAATGTACTTATATACAAATTTATAATTTATGAGACATTTAGAATACAATTAGCCTAATGTCGTCGTATGTCCGCTTGTAATCACGAAACAACATCAACGGATGCAATTCATTAATTTTCACTTTGATATCCTTAAACTCTTCCAATTTTCTTAACCATTCTGTTTATGGCTTAGTTTAATTTTAACCAGTAAAGAAGAAATAACTGGCTACGATTTTTTTCTATAAATATTTTTATATTTTTTTTATAATTCCTTAGTAGTCTCGAACTAGAACTTTAACCTGACGATATTTGGCCAAATATTTTTTTTCTTATAGATATTCGATGCAGCTAACTGGAAAAAAAAGTTCTCCAAACAATGCTCCAGTAGTTGAGGAAATATGATTTTTTTTTTAGAAACTTTCATCGAAAATGTACTTATGTAATGGAAAATTGGGAAATTCTGAACCAAAATTTTTTTTGCCCGAATTCCATAGAATTGATAATTCAAATTAATAATTTTAACATTTTTAATTGATTTCTGAAGATTTCAAGCGATTTGTATAGAATTTCACATGTATTTCCAAACAGAACGCTTAAAAACGCCATAAATTCGGATCCAAAAATTAAATTTCATTTTGAAACATTTTAAATAAATAATTAACGACGAGATAGACCTAACAACTTATACATCGCTGAATTTGTACAAGCCTCAGCTATAATTTGCGTGTAATTTCAAGGCTAAACTTTAATCTCCGGATTTTTAAAAAAATCGTTTTTTGATATGATATTTTTGAATTTATTTTTTATGGAAATGTCGATCAGCCAAATATTTTTTTATGAGAAAAAAGTAAAAAAAAAGACGAAACAACAACAAGACAAAAACAGTTCGTTGGCGAAATTATTATTAGCAATATTTAACTACTTCAGTTTTTCTCCCTAAATTACACATAAAAGCGAAGCTCAGATAATATTAAAATGAACTTTCCGCTTAAAAAAATAATTATTGTCTCTATTTTCTTCAACAAAGTTAAGAGATTGCTACCTACTTTAAAATATATTATTTCAATTAGCGAACACAAAAGTGCTTTCAACATAAACTTATACTCCCATACCCCTACCTATATAATATAACGTTAAACTACTTACTGTGCAAAATGTAAATGAAAGCTCATTAAATGACATCGGTTTCGCTTTAAATACCTTATAAATATAGGCTAATTAGAAATAATGGATAACAAAATCTCTTTAAAATAAATTAATTAAAAATCCCACAACAATGTTCTATAAGAGGTTTGTGTAAAACACAAAATCATAATTAGAATATTGTGCAAACAAATTTCTGGCAGCGGCAACGGCTGCCAGGCAGGGGCCACCCATTACATTACCACAACCACCACACCGCCACGATCTATATCGCCACCCATACTCAACGAAAATAGCGCAGTGATTTAGAAAATTACAACCATTCCCCCCCCCGCCTATAACAACACCCCACCTCCCCCCACCCATCCGGCATTATTCATAATTAAACGTGTGGTGATGGCCTCTAGAAGAAGATTGTAAGTATTCGATAAATTAATTAAAGTGTCGACATTCTCATTAAGAAGTCATTGAACAATGACGAAAAATCCAAATCAATATCGTTCGTTTTTGAATTTTTCTTTTTAAAATTGCTATTTGGGGAATTAATCGTTAAAGTTATTGGTTGTGACGATGAAAATTCTGGAGCGAACAAAAAAAAAATAAAAAATTTGTTGTGGGCATACATACATATGTGGGCTTTTTGATGAAGACATTAAAACAACAACAACAAATTTAAATAATTAAAAATCGACACCATTAAAAATGTCTTCACACCATATTAAACACTTTTTTTCCAAATAGATTTTATCCATTTTATTGACGTCATAAAATTTATGACGTATTTGTACTATATACATATACATACGTACAAATATACCGATTTTCAAAATTTTAATTAGTTTGTTTGTTATTTTTTTTTTCGTTCGTTATTCTTTAAAGATGTTGTCTATGACTTTGACTAATTGGGCGGTGGGTGTATTTCATTTATTGGATTTTTTTTTTTTTTATTTTACTTGCTAGGTTTTATCGATTGAAAATATTCGTACCTACGTAACATTAAAATTAAATACCAAATAGGTATATGGCACCTTTATTAATAAAAGTTAATAAAAATGGTACTAATGATTTAGGAAAAAAAAAAAAAATTAGTAAATTAGAAATAATTAATAAAGATAAAAAAAGAGAGGAAACTTAATAAATAAAGTGTTTCGAAATTTTAATTAGCATAAAATTATTTGGAATCTATTATGAAAACAACACATCGACTAATGATGACACTGTCGTGTAATAATGAGTCCCTGCGCTGGATGCTAGTTTTGAGTTTCTGACACTAATACGAAGAAATGACATGATTGAGATTGGTTCTTGGGTGTAATTTCTAAAAAAAAAACTCTTCGCTCCATAAAGGGAGCATTTATGGTCATGTGTCATGGTATAATTTTTGTAACGAAGAATTAGCAGACTATTTACTGAGTTTTATTTGGAACTTAGCAGAGTTCACTGTAATAGGGTCTGTGTTGATTATCAAATGGGGAAAAAAAAACACAGAAGTTCTACTGTCATCAGCCTAACTAAGCATTTCTTGTGGAATATCAATGAAGAATCAACTCCGGAATGAATGAATAAATCGTTTGGTCTACGTAAGGTCTCTCCATAAATTTGTTATCAGACACCTGGAAGAAACAAAAAGGGAATCAGCTAAATACTCGTATATCTCTTTTATTTGTATTTTGCGATATAACAATAGTTTCCGGTCGAAATAACCAGAGATCCGGAATGCAATTTCCACTTAAGTTATAGAGACAAATATTGTAATCCAAAAAATAAGGTTTTTATAGTAATGAAATTTTGGAGAAAAAATAATAAAATTTGTAAATTAATTAAATTAGATAACTGTAAATATACGCCACTGGATTAATTAAAAAAATTGTCATTTTGATTTTAATTTTTAAGTGTAGATATTTTAACAATACTCATAAAGTATTATACTTTTTAACAATAATTCACTTCAATCTCTCTATTTAATAATCCAAAGATCATCAAAAAAATAAAAATATTTTCCATTTACCACAAACACAAATAATGGCCTGAAGTTTTTCTAAATTACATTCAAGCAAACTTATTTGTACAGTTCTTTACTGCAAAACTAACAGACATCATAAAAAAAATTCCATTTACCGTCCCTGTTATTTGCTTTTATCCCAAAAAAGAAAAAAAAAATCATCCTTTTCGAAAACACAAAACTGGATTTTTATTGTCACATGACAATTTCAATAAATTCGATTCTAATCCCTTCACAATAAAATTTTAACGAAAAATTATCCGCTCGATTAAACTTCTGCTCCTATGGCCATGTCCTTTAGTTGATCTTCTCTCTTTAAATGACAATTTTTTGTTGTTGTTGTTGTTGTTGCTAAACCTATGTAAGTATATATATAGTACATAGAAAATACGAAAGGCAGCTTTTCCTAAATTCACATAATATCCCTTGTTATACACCACTACTCTCCTAATACTGAATCATCTTTAATACATGTATTTAGATGGGAAATCCTCTTTAAAAAATTTTAAATTAAAATTCTTATTACAAACAGTGTATTTATATAGATATAAGTACACATGTATACATAGGTAGGTATATACATACATATGCATATGTACATAAAAGAATTCTCTTTATTCTGCGCATCCCAAAGGTACATCTTCCATCATTGCAAATCCTTCTTGGCTTATATCTATGCGTTTTATTGTACCCAAACATCATTTTATATGTACCGAATATGAACCCAAATGTTAAGGCAAACAAAACAAACATAAAATAGACTTTTCTCAGGAAAATATCCCGTATTATCCTTTGCATGAATAATTGCCATTGAATATGTATATACTACACCAAGAGTTTTATTTGGAAATTAATCCTTGTGTCACATGTCCTATTTTCGATTGATCTTTATATGGTATACAAAACAGGTATTAAACTTCCTTTGCGGGTAGTTTTTTTTTTTTTGTTGGTATATTATTTTCCATAAATAGTTTTATTAGATCCTTAAAATTACATCAATATTATGTACCTGACTCTGTTTTCGATGGGGTGCATTTGAGTAGTTATATTGAAAACATAAATAAATTGCAGATGTTTCGCACTCGTCAGTTGTTATTCAAATATCCTGGAAAAATAAAGGAAAAATATCTGTCAAAAACGGATCAAAATGATCAAATTTTCAATAAGATTTTGATTGAAAAATGATTGAAACACTGGTAATTGAGTTATTGAAAAATTCCATATACTGTCAAGGGACAGAGTTTTCTAGATCTCCCCAAATAATGAACAGAAAAATCCCTCAATCTCTCCAAAACATTAAAATACATCCGAAAATAAAAATAAATACTTTGTCTTCCAAATGATTTAATTTCAACAAAAATGTCGCCTTCACGTCACACAAAGACCACATCAATTCACCCCAAGCAGTCATCAATCTCCCATAATTCTCATACGTTTCCCTTCGAATAGAAACAATTAAATACATAAAAACCACAAATTTTATTGTAATCTCTTTCCTAGTGTCAATTACAAAATTTCAATAGCACCACGACAATGGCCCTATATATACCTACAAATATATACATAAAAAAAAAAGCCAAAAACTGCCAGTTGTCATCGATATGTCTTGATTAGGGACTTTTTGTGTCCTACATTTTCTTGTGGCAGCATTTTTCTCTCTGTATACACAAATATAGTACACAGTTCGACTATATTTCTATCTGGATGTGTATAAATAATATGGTGTGGCAACAAAATCACAGAATGAGTCTTTTGTGTGTAACACACACACACATCCCTTCGCCCTGAAGAAAAACTTTTGTTACAGAAAACCTAATGGACCGATCAGTTGTGCGCTGGTTCGGGAACATGGGTATTTTTTTTGTTTTGTTTTCGTGGTCCACCCATATTTTTTTTTCTTCTCTTATTGTTGGTATTTAACTGATTTATACATATTTTTACCAGAAATGTTTTTTTTTCTTCCTTTCGGGTAAAGGTAAAATTCTGTTTTTCTATTTATATAATTCAATTCAGAAATTTATTAAATAATATGGCGACGAGGGAAAAAATATATGCAGCTAGAAAATTATTTAATGCACCTGGACAGTATTAATAATTTTTTTTTTTTTTATTTGTTATACATTTGAACACAATATACGATAACAATCTATGTATATAGGTAGTGTATATGTTCACATATGTTTATTTAAGATTAATAACTTGGCAGAAGTCGAAATTATGTCATTTAAGAATTTTGGTATTGTATTGTCATTGAAATATATTTATCGGAAGTTATTAGAGTTCCTCAAATAAAAATACTTCAATTTGAATTGTTTGGTAAAATTTGTATCTTAAAAATTGTATTTATATTGACTTTGAGTTCCAGTCAGGTTAGAGCCACTGATGAATTGATCTGGAGCTACTGATGCAATTGTCTTAGAACCACTGATCAAATTATCTGGAGCCACTGATGAAACAATAATAAAAGAAAATAAAGAAGTGTCATTTTAGATGGGTGGAGATAGTCTATATATATTTACATATCAATGAGACAATGATTGCAAGTGATTTTTCTTCATAATGTACTTAAAAAATTAGTAACGAAAAAAAAATACTTATGTTATAGTACTCTTAGTTTCCTTAAGTACAATGTATATTTGTGCATATTTTGAGTGTAAAAACTGACTATTTTCAATTAAAAAATATTGAAAATTTTTTGCACCCTTCGCTCACACACTTTTTACCTTGCTGGATGAAACTATTTTAGATTCCTTTTAAAAATATTAACAGTAGATTTAAAAAAACATCGTATTTTTGAAGACATTTTAGTAAATATTTGGGAATCTTTGAAAAAAAAAATTTACAATTTTAACCGCAAATTTGTCAATAAACTTTCAATTTACCTCAATAATCAATTGATTCTTAAAAAATTGTATAAATAAAAAGTTATTGACCATTTTATCAGAGTACTTTACAATAAACTTACAACAACAACAACAAAAATAAAAAAATAATGTAAACATTGTATAAGAACACCAGATTAACCTTTTATCTATACCCATATACAGAGTAATTCCTTTCCAAATCTTAAAGAAAAATCCCATAAATGTTATCTTTGAACTTCAAATCTCTAAAGTATACATATATAAAATGACCGCAATATACGAGTATATATATATATATATATATAATAGTATATTTATGTATACACTTACGTCTTTACGTATAACGAGTATGTACTTAAGTACGAATTTTTTTCTTTCTTCATTGTATATAAACGATTCACCGATGTATCTCTCTCTATAAACCGAGAAAGAACCCAAAGCTTTTGCGATAAAAATAAACTTTGAAGCAAAAAAGAAAAAAAAAAAAAAAAAAAAAACTGGAGGGCTTGTGATCTAAGGGCCGTTATACATGGCTGATTTGAAGAACAGATACTCTCTGATATGCTTAGCAATTTTTGTTTAAGTTCATGTGATTGAGTTTGTTTTGGTTTGATGAATTGTGAAATTGATAAATTTCCAACAAAAAAAAAAAAAAAATGTAGCAAAAATCTTGACAAAGGACAATGTTTATATTAAATATTTAGTTTAGAAATTCTTGAAATATTTTTTTTTATATTTATTTTTATATTTAGATTATGAGATGGAAATTATTTCAATAATTCAATAACTAAAGTTTATTTAAATTTGCATATGTTAAGTACCTACATACATACCATACATACATAATTAAATTTAAATTACCAGTTAGGTATGGGTATATTTGTTATTTAAATTTAATTAAAATGCAGCAAATAAATGTTTCCAAAAAAAAAAACAAAAAACATTAACCCTTTGAGACCGTATGGCAAATTCTGTAGCCATTAGCTTTCTTTTTATACATTCTTTTATATTATCCGCCATAATTATAATTTTTCTATTTATTAATATCACTCTCCACATAATTAATTTCCCGTTAAATGTAAAAAATGCCATTTCAATATTGAAATTTTATTGTGTAATATAAAACGAATTTGAAACAGGTAAATTTGAATGGCTATAATAATTTCGGTCGTTTTTCCCAATATGTAATGCCAAGTGCCAGATAAAAACTCAGTACCTAACATCAGAATCAAAAAAATGTTGCCAGATATGGATTCTATGACCAAAAATTAGCTAGAATAAGTAAAAAATTTCAATAAATATTATTCGACAAAAGTGCAGGTCTCTAAAGGGTTAAATTGTTTGTATACCTATTGTTATTCAGTAATTTAATATTTAACTGAGTTTTTTTCCTATTTCTTGTTTGTTTGTTTGATAACCGAAAATTGTAATTGAGGCAACACTGATTTTCTATTTTGTTAATTGAAAATTTATCAAATGTCCCATCACTGTAAAATTAGGGTTAATGTGTCCGTTATATTGTAATTGTAACAATGTTCATCAATTTAATTTTTTTGTAGTCATGCATATTATTTGTAAAATTCCATTTTAAAACACTTCAAATGTCATATTTATTGTAAATACGGTTCATGTTGATCATATTAAATTTGTATTCAGACAAAATAGTAGAATCAATAAAAATGAGAATTCCAGAAATATTCACTCGAATAAATCATACATACATACAAACATAGTTCCATAATACCTGCTATATTCGTATATATTATGTTGGTTGTAAATATGTATGTATAAAATCTCAAAATAAAAATGAAAAAAAAAATAAAAAATCTTGAATCTTTTTAAATGGAACATTTTTCTTTGGCAATACCAACAAAATTCACATTTTCACAATCAATTTTATAAAGGAAAACATAAAAATCATGTCAACCATGCAGGTAAATATTCATATGATGTAGTATACCCAATATTATGTATATATTTACCTAATACTCAAATTCATGTATGATTTATACTTTGTTGTCTTGTTCCAAAACATTTGTAAATTTAGAAAAAGTTTTTTTTTTTTTTTTTTGTTCACTAAAGGCAAACAGAGAAAACAATATTAAACAATTGTTTGGATATTTACCGAAGAACTTGAAATCTAGGACATCATCAAATAGGTATGTATGTATGTACAATGTAGGTACATATTGTGCAAATAATTTAGAAAAATAATAAAAAAAAAAAAAAAAAACAATAACAACAATATGCATAATTTCTCCTCTATATGTGTACCATTTGTAAAGAAAGAAGGCCCAGATGAGCTTGGAACATTTTTATCGTGCGCAATGTAAACATTCAGCCTTATAAGTTGACACTTTCAATTATATTGGGATTTAAATTAAATAAACTATTGTTGATTGGTATTTGTTGTTGTTGTTTGTGTTCAATGTACATATGTTGGTATATCTGTAGTTACTATTGTATTATATTGTACCTACATACAAAAATTACCTAGGCGATAATTGTTGCAAAGGTAAACACGTGCTCTCTATATACATATGTAATCCCCTTCCATATATTATAGTAATCCTTATTGTATATTCTTATATTATTTTACTTCATATTTTTATACTTTTTGTCCTTAATGTTAGGTATTTTTCCCTATATGCAAAATACCCCTGAATTTCTTAATTTAATGTTGCGTACCTTCAATAATTGTTTAAACATTTTAATAAAGATAGTTTTCTTTTAAGTCAAATGTTATTTTAAATCTTTTTTGGTATTCTAAGATATTCTGCAAAACTAATTTTCCGTAGAAAAATTGTCTTACAGAATACTTAAGCTTGATTTGTATACATATTGGTGAGATATTTTGTTAGAAAAAAAAAAAAAAATGTATATGGCGAAAAAGTTTGAAAATTTTAAATTGACTTAAATAAAAATTATCTTTATGAAAATATTTCATCAATTAATGGAGTTACATGTACTATAGTAAGAATAAAACCGACTACTACTTCACAACTTTTTGCTGTAGATTTAAAACTCGTTAATGAATGACATACGACATAGTTTTGACCTGTGATCTTGTATAAAATTTACGAAACGATATAAACTATTTACGACGATGCAATGCCAGTTTTTACACAATTGAAGTTTCAATATTTTAAATAATTTTTTTATTACGTAACAAGTATATTTATCACATAATTTATCAAAAATATTTTTCTCTAAAAAATGCTTCTCCATAACCGTCTTGAAAATAAATTTAAATTATTAAATTTCAGAATCAGGTTAACATCAAAATACCTCCGTCTTATACACAAAATACAACTATTCCGACTACCTAGTTAATAGTATATACATACATATACATATGTATATAACGGATAAGTACACCTCTTATATATATTTTTTTTTTAGTCTCTAATTAAATGAAATATTAAAACCACCAGGCATACAAAAATGTTATATAGGTGTTGTTTGGCGCCAACAATGTTTGCAAATAAATCATGCAAAGAATATGTACGAGGAAAAATGAAGGCCTGCCCAAACTGTTTAAATAAAATCGAAAACTAAGAACATTTTGTTTTAATTAATATATAAATTAAAAGTAACAGAGAAAAAAAACTATGTAAGAACAATTTTGTCGACAGCTGGGTTGTGACATCTCAATAATATCTGAAACGAAACACATTATTTATGGGTATTCGGTCATCCTACTTTAAAATATATGACACTGTTAATGTTTGTCTTAATGAATTGGAATTTATTTGCCAAAATACCGAGAATTTATAGGAATTCTTTTCTCTCTGTCGTGATCTGTACTATTCTTTTAATTACATACAAGGAAAAAGTTGTAGAAAATGTCAACAAAAATGGATTTTTCTTTTAATTTGAGTTTTTTTTTTTAATTTCAAATATTTTATATAAATTTAAATTGAAATCGATCTTGAAATAATATTGTGGCAATAACATTTGTTTAATATTGCCTGTACAGCCACGCGTTTACATATATTATTCATTTTTAAAAATAATATCTTTCCCCGTGTATTGTATTGGTACAGATGTTTTAATATTTTTTTTATATTTTTTTTGTTTTCGCTGTCATTTGCACAATTTATTTAATTTTTTTGTTACCATATATTCGTCTTACTTCATCCAATTCCTACTGACTACTGGTTCCTACTGACTCCTCTACTTTTGTATGGAGTGGAAACAAACGGAATAATATTTCATTCATTTGCTATCATAAAAAACGTTCTGTTTTTTAATTATAAAAATTGTTTGTTAAGTGAAAACAAACGCTGTTAAAATATTGTCTGAAAATGTTTCTTTTGTGGAAACGCACAACAACAATGACATTTTAAGGACAATCAAAATAAAAAACAATTAATCGAAATTTTTTATTAATTTATTTTTTTAGTGTATCTTCTCTCAATGTACCTTCAATTTGTTAGACTTAATCAATTTTTATACCATATCCTAATGTTGGCTAATTTTTTTTTTTTGGTCATCAATAGGAATCAATTTCTTATTGTGGATCTTTTTGCTTAAAAATTAAATTGATTTTGTTTATTGAATGATAAAAAAACCAATATTTAATAATTGCAATAATATATAATTAATTTGGGTCCGAAATAGAAACTCTTTAGGGCCACAATACCATCATAAAGGTAATAATTCCCAAAAACAACTAAATTGTTATAATAAAATCTTTAGACGACACATCATTTTGCACTAAAATACGTTCAAGATTTAAAAATAAATAAAATTACCATACAATAACAATGATTATGTCATAGAAAAATAAGTTTCTTAATTATACTTATACTTACAATGTCAATAATGTTTTATGTATGTATTTAGAATGAATAAAATCTGTATATATACGCCTTTAATAAAATTTACTTAATCAGTATCTTTATAAAAGTAGAGACAGAACAGTTTTCCATAATAATATTTAAAAGAAAAAACGCAAAATGGGACCATATTTTGCAGGTAAGTAGATTTTTCAATATATAAGTGAATTATTAATTTATTTATTTATGGCAATTCACTAACATTAAATTTCATTGATTCCAACTTACCAATTATAAAATTCTCATAAAATTAATTTTTCCACTAGTTAGTAGAGGCAGATAAATATTTTATTTTTAATATATTTAAGAACAGCCACGTATTCAAAAGGAAATTTATTTATTTATTTAGAAAGAACAATATTTTAATTAATCCTCCTTATGACTCCATATAAATTATGAATTAATCCTCCTTATGATTCCTTTATAAATTATGAATTATCAATTATCAAGTGATCTACAATATTTCAGGTTTAATTTTATTTCTGCTACCTTTTTGTGTGTATTGCTCCAGTTCCAGTGGGAGCCCATCAGGAGTTAATTCCTTAGAAGATATGAACCCTTTTGATTCCAGTGGATTGGAATCGAATGGCAATGGTAATGGAGATAATAGTGGTAAAACCGGTAATAGTGGCAGCACCGGTAACGGTGGTAACACCGGTAATAGTGGTAACTCCGTAAATGGTGGCAACACCGGTAATAGCGCTAACGCCGCTAGTAGCGGTAACAGTGGTAATAGTAATGGAGGCTCGGTAGTTAATTAATTATCTAAGAAGTTTAAGTAAATTAAGTCGTAATTAATTTCAGGTTAGTCAATCAAGCAGCAATACTGATTTGATAACAAGCATTGATAGCTTTGCACTTAGTTTTTATCAGGTAAATAATTTCCTAATGTTTTAAACATTTTTTCCTCAATTTTAAGATTTAAGCAGTTTTTTATATGTAAAATAAATTAAAAACCTTAAATCCTAATTTTTTGTTTAACAACAATTTTAGTACGTTGCGACAGGAAATGACAATGTAATTATGTCACCTTTGTCAGCTCAAACCGTTTTATCCTTACTCTTCTGTGGGGCTGGCGGTGAAACAGCTACAGAAATGGAAAAAACTCTTAAGCTTAGAACTGTTTCTAGACGAGTGGTAGCCTCAGAGTTTAAACAATTATTAGGTCCACTGCAAAAGAATACATTGATTTCAATGGGCAATGCAATATTTATCAGCAAAGACTTGGAGATAACTCAAGGCTATAACGATTTTGCCGAAGATTTCTTTGCAAATGTTTCACCGATTAATTTTGGTAACAGTGGTAGTGCTGCAAATACAATCAATAAATGGGTTTCAACTAAAACACGTGGAGAAATTCAAGATTTATTCTCATCTGATTCATTCAGCAGTGCAACGGAAATAGTCTTGGTAAATGCAATTTATTTCAAAGGAACTTGGGTTACTCAATTTGATCCAAAAAGAACAACTGATTCAAAGTTTTACACTGACCCTGAAACATATGAAGAAATTTCAATGATGCATGTGCAGGTCGGTTATATTGCAACAAAACATTACTAGAAAATAATTTAACAATTTTTTTTTTAAATAATTAGAGCAGCTTTAACTATGGCTACTTTGACAAATTGAAAGCTGGTGTTATTGAGCTACCATACGATGATTCTGACATTTCAATGTTCATATTTTTGCCTAATAGTTATAGTGGATTGTCTGTTTTGCAATCCGGTTTAAAGAAATTCGTATTGGGTTCGCTATCGGATAACATGGGGCATCAACCAGTTAATCTCTACTTGCCAAAGTTTAGAATTGAATTTAGTGTTGATTTGGTCAATCCATTGATGAAGGTTCGAGATCGATATCGATATTAAATACATTAACTTTTCCGATGATGAATTGAAATTGTCTTCTTTTTAGATGGGAATGGTCGATATGTTCACTAGTAATGCTAACTTTTCGAGAATGTTAGTTTCAAGTTCTGGATACAGTGTACCAATACAAGTGTCTGATGTCATTCAAAAGGCTATCATTGAAGTTGACGAACATGGCGCTAAAGCTGCTGCTGCTACAGGTGAGCGAACATTTATTCATTTATAAATTGTTTATTATTCTAAATAGATTTAGTTTCTACCTTGACTCAGAAATAGCTGAAACATTTAATTTCTTAAAGTCATATCAATTAGCTTGATCTTCAAGCATTATCTAAAATGACGCAACTGTTTAGAACTATAAACATTTACTTATTTGTTTTAGGTATTATAGGCGTATTTGCAATGCCCGCTCAGCCTCCACCTATGGTCTTCAAAGTTGACCATCCATTTGTTTATATGTTAAGATCATCCTCTCAAGGAGTATTATTTATCGGCAGATTTACTAATTAAATTATTAAAAACAAGTTCAGTTATTAATTATTATGGCGTCTATAAATATTAATTAAACTCTTATGTTGAGAACGCTTTGATAGTTTTATTAGTAGTATTGGCTTAGTGGGTAGAATGCCATTGGGTTTAGAGCAGAAGGAAGATCATAGGTTAAATCTATTTTAAAGAATGACAAAAGCTTAAATAATTTCGGTGAAATGGCAAGAATTTTTAAGGTTCTCGTAAAATAACACAAGTGCAATATTTGTTTCAGGTATTACAGGCATAAGGCCAACAATCGCTCGGCCTCCAACTCCACCTATGGTCTTCAAAGTTGACCATCCATTTGTTTATATGTTAAGATCAACTTCTCAAGGAACATTATTTGTCGGCAGATTTACTAATTAAAAACCTAGTTAATTATTATGCTGTCTATAAATATTAATTAAAGTCTTATGTTGAAAGGTTTGGCAGTTTTATTAGTAATATAAGTTTAGTGGGTAGAATACCATTGGGTTTAGAGCGGAGGATCATAGGTTAAGTCTATTTTAAAGAATGACAAAAGTATAAATAATTTCGGTGAAATGGCAAAAATTTTGAAGGTTCTCGCAAAATAACAAAAGTGCTATATTTGTTTCAGGTATTACAGGCATAACAGCAGTAGCCTCTGGGAAACTACCTATGGTCTTCAAAGTTGACCATCCATTTGTTTATATGTTAAGGTCATCATCTCAAGGAGTATTATTTATCGGCAGATTCACTAATTAAATAATTAAAAAACTAATTAATTATTATGCTGTCTATAAATATTAATTAAAGTCTTATGTTGAAAGGTTTGGCAGTTTTATTAGTAATATAAGTTTAGTGGGTAGAATACCATTGGGTTTAGAGCGGAGGATCATAGGTTAAGTCTATTTTAAAGAATGACAAAAGTATAAATAATTTCGGTGAAATGGCAAAAATTTTGAAGGTTCTCGCAAAATAACAAAAGTGCTATATTTGTTTCAGGTATTACAGGCATAACAGCAGTAGCCTCTGGGAAACTACCTATGGTCTTCAAAGTTGACCATCCATTTGTTTATATGTTAAGGTCATCATCTCAAGGAGTATTATTTATCGGCAGATTCACTAATTAAATAATTAAAAAACTAATTAATTATTATGCTGTCTATAAATATTAATTAAACTCTTATGTTGAGAGCTTTTGGTAGTTTTATTAATATTATTACAGGCTTAGTTGAGTAGAGTACCATTGGGTTTCAATCAATTGTAGTTCTCAAGTTTCAGATATTACAAACGACTCAGATATTGATCATGTTTTTAAAGTTCTATAATCCTCTCTTTTTCTGCTTGAAACAAAGTTTATCTAAAATGAGCAAAATATTTAGAACTAAAAGGATTTATTTATTTGTTTCAGGTGTTACAGTCACAAGAAATTTGCCCTCTCAGCCTCCACCTCCACCTATGGTCTTCAAAGTTGACCATCCATTTGTTTATATGTTAAGATCATCCTCTCAAGGAGTATTATTTATCGGCAGATTTACTCATTAAATGATTAAAAACATAATTAATTATTATACTGTCTATAAATATTAATTAAACTCTTATGTTGAGAGCTTTGGTAGTTTTTTTAATATTAGTATAGGCTTTGTGAGTAGAGTGCCGTTGGGTTTGGAGCGAAAGATCACAGATTAAGTCAATTTTAAAATATGGCAAAAGTTTAAAAAATTTCGCTGAAATGGTATAAATCATAGTTCTTAAGGTTCAGAAATTACAAACCACTCTGATATTGATCATGTTTTCAAAGATCTCTTTTCCCCTCTTTTTCTACTATTCCCTTTAAAACAAAGTTTATTTAAAATGACTCAAATATTTAAAACTACAAACATTCATTTATTTGTTTCAGGTATTATAGGCAGAAAAGCAAGGCCCCTTCCGCCTCCACCTCCACCTATGGTCTTCAAAGTTGACCATCCATTTGTTTATATGTTAAGATCATCCTCTCAAGGAGTATTATTTATCGGCAGATTTACTAATTAAATTATTAAAAACAAGTTCAGTTATTAATTATTATGGCGTCTATAAATATTAATTAAACTCTTATGTTGAGAACTTTTGGTAGTTTTATTAATATTAGTATAGGCTTTGTGGGTAGAGTGCCGTTGGACTTGAAGCGGAAGGCACTCTGATATTGATTATGTTTTATCATTCAAGTTCTATTATCTCCTCTTTTTCTACTAGTCCGCTTGAAACAAAGTTGAACTAAAAAGACGCAGCTGTTTAGAACTATAAACATTTATTTATTTCTTTGTTTCAGGTGCCCCAGGCGCAGCAGGAATGCCCTCTAAGCCTCAAGCTCCACCTATGGTCTTCAAAGTTGACCATCCATTTGTTTATATGTTAAGATCATCCTCTCAAGGAGTTTTATTTATCGGCAGATTTACTAATTAAATATTAAAAAACCCTAATTAATTGCTGTCTATACATACATACATATTAATTAAATTTTTATGCTGAGAACTTTTTGTAATTTTATTAACATTAGTAATGGTTAATAATATTAATTAGCATACAGGATAAATAGCTCGGTGGTTGTATTTGGAGCTGGAGGTCACGGGTATCATATGAAAATATAGCAAAGTGTAAATAATTTCGGTGAAATAATGAAAATTTGTAAGGTTTTCGAAAAAGAACACTTCAAGTGTTACATTTTCTTTACAAAAACGAGTTTCTCATGTGAATTGTAATAATGGGACTGGAAATTTTTGACAATTGGTTCTAGTATTCAAAATGAATCAAATATCCCAAATTTTTCTTTGATTTTGCTTTACAGTTTTAGATAAATATGAGTTTTAGCCAAACAAAGTTTAACGCCATAATTATATTTGTTTCAGGTATTGTAATGACAGAAATGATAATGTCCGGTTTACCTTCACCTCCTGTGATTTTTAATGCTGATCATCCTTTCGTTTTTATGTTAAAATCATTTTCCCAAGGCATTTTATTTATGGGCAGATTTATAAAATAAATATTTTACCAAATATAACGTAGTGTTTATTAATAATTGTGTTGGTAGTAGTTGATTTATGAATGTATGAAGTATCCATCGAATAGATGTTTGATCAGTCAGAATCCATCGTATTTTTAGTGAAATTTTGTGTCGAAATACTAGTCTGAACGGCTAAAACTAGACAAAGGGGAGAGGGGGTGTAAATCGTTGGAATGCATACCTAATTTTGACATAAATAATTCATTTAGATCAGGAAATAGGGCCGAAATGGTTATTATTGTGTAGAAATCATAGAGCATTAAGAAACAAATAATTTTTATATATTATTTTTAGATTTAATTAATTTGTTATCAATTTACTGAATATTTATTTGTTGTATAGAAAAAATGATTAAGCAATACAGTCATAGATAATACAAATATTGAAATTTCTCTGATAGACGAAAAAGATCTAAGTTCAACCCTTACCAACGATTTTATATAATAAATTTTAACATTTAAAACTTGTTATATCTTAGGTATAATAACGCTTCAATTTTCGCGACCGTACTGTTTGCTGCCATTTTATCAAATGACAGTATGTAAACGCTATGATTAAGACAGTTGTCAATTTACGATGTCCTGTCTTCATTTTATTGTCAGATGTAAGCGCCGGGTAAATGAAAACAATTTTTATTTAAACTTTATCTGCGTGTACCTACCGTACATGATACATAATACGGGATATATTCAGTTTTTCCACTAACACGTTTTACATTTTCTTTACATTCACTTTACACTAAATACTAAATATACTAAATTCATTTAGTGTAAATAGAAATTGGTTAATTTAATTTCGACGATATTTAGACATGATCAAAATAGAGTTTAAAATTAAAATTCATTGAGTGGAATAAAAAGGATTTTGCAATTGATACAATTTTTTAATTTAGTTATTTTTATTTACTGTACCGTAATTTGATGTAATCCTATTAGGTGTTATACAAATTTATTCACAAATACCTGAGTGAATTGAACCATTTATTTTATAACAATAAATATTAGTCTTATTAAGTTTGTAGGTGTATTGTATGTATGTATATGGGGTTTGTTTGATTGCAATATTTCAAATAATATTTAATTATTCCATTTTAAATTATTTAATTATATTACAGTCGTAATTCGTAATTCATTTGATATCAATGGTTTTTCGTTTCCACATCACATATGTATGTATGTATGTAAGAATATTAAAATAGTTTATCATTGAAATACCGTCCATAAAAATATATACAAAAATAACCCTTTTTTTTCTAAATATCTATACAAAAATCAAAACAACATTTTATATAAAAATATGTATAGTTTTGACACATTTTTCCGTATAAGTTTTGCAAAAGTTGGACAACCAGGTACTGGGTTTTTAGCATAAATACCGTAATAACATACATACCTTTTCCAAAAGTTTTGAAAGATTTGCAATTTGTGTATATGCAAAGTTTTATAAACTTTTTACCATATACATATACAAAACATATATATATATATATGTATATATATAATATATGAACGAAGTATTGTATATTTAGTTCATGAGAATATAATTTAACAGTTGAAAGTTTTAATTTAAGCACAACTCAAAATTCTTAATTTTAGCTGCAGTTATGGGTTTCGTAAGTAGATCATTAGTTTAAATTTTGTATTTTTAAAATTGTTAGCGACTTCTAATTAAATTGTATAAAAATAATATCAATCCATTATGTATACTTAGAGGTACGTAGGTATGCACTGTACATCTGTATAGTTCTAACTCCACTATATTAACAGAATTCATTTAATTATTTCTTTAAAAATAAACTGAAAAACATCGAACATGTGCTTAGGAATATAAAAGTTTGTAATTTTATATATTTCCCAGGCATTATTTTTTTTCCAAAATAGGGAAAAGACGGGGAGGAGTTTGATTTTAATTAAAAACGAATGATTTATAGTGACGAGGTGCGGTCGTGTCTGTCTGAATTTATGTTTTGCATTTACCTTCATACTACCAACTACTACTGACTGAAGAGGGGGTAAAGTCGATGCAATTTTCATTTAAAATATTAATATTTCTGGGTAGAGATGGGAAAACGTTTAAAATTATTAATAAAGTGATTTTAATTATAATGAACATGAATACAATCGCTCCCTCTTTACACATACATATACGAGTGCACGAGTTTATTGAATTAGGCTAAATTGATAAATTTCCCATTAAATCTAGAGGTTATATTATCTTAGATATGTGACAGGCATATAAATATATATAAGTTTACATATCCCACCAAAAAAAACAAATCAATTTCACTTTAAAAAGTCAAAAAAAATTCCAAATAAACCATTTTCATTCAATAACAAATAATCATTTGGCCATTATTACAATTGTTCTGACATCTTCCATGGCTTTATTATTCATGGACATTTTCGAGTAATGGACATTATTTTTCATTTTTACTGGGCCATAAAGCGATAAAAAATCAGGACCATTTTTTTTTTCTCTGATAAATATATGGAAATTACATCTTTTTGTGGTGGTAAGTAAGAAGCACTGGAATTAGGTTAAATATTTTCAGAATATGTGCATGGAATGTGTTTGGAAGATTATAAAAATATTCGTATTTATGCGTAATTGCAAGTATGTACCTACATTTATACGACATTATGTTCTAAGGAACAATTAAATTAAATTGTCAAGTCATTTTTAACATCAAGAAAGGATATTTAAAAAAATCAAGAGATACAATCATAAGACTGAAAAACATTTTTCCACCTGATCGTCTGATAATCTTCAGAGTATAATGATGGTCGCCGTATAATCACCGAAAAGAGTACATTCTAATATTAGGGTGCTTCGTGGAATGCATCGAAAGTAAAGACTAAGAACTTTTATGTTGCCTAATTAACAGAACATTATATTCAAAAAATGGTCCCATAGTTTAGGAAATTTAAATTGTTTATCGATAATCTGAAGTAAAATGTAATTTTGTTATTCCCATTCTATGGAACATTTGAATTGTTTTGAAAAATTCATAAAAACAAAATTGACAGAAAATGTTCCGTCGTTTAATAGACAATTTATAGTATGGGGATCAACTTACTAAGGGTTAAATTTATATTTTTACTCCATTAAATTGTTATAGATATTAAAAACAGTCAGATTAACTGATCGTTACTGCTTCAATGAAGGAGTGTCTCAATATA
>JANSTT010016720.1:0-20333 GCA_026745375.1 Platyura marginata | reverse complement strand
CTCTTAAACACTTAAAGGAACCCTAAAAAAGTGGTTCTGATAAAATCAAACAACATAAGGTATATCGCCCCACCCTACTATTTGTTGAGACAAAAGATTATTTTAGTATTAGCAGTGATCTATAAAGGTCTTTAATATTTTGGCCCTTATGTATTCTAACATTTACGGGCAATATATTCACCAAGTGCGACCTCAGTCTAATATTAGTTAGCACTAGTTCAAAAATGAGAACTCGGGCTAGCACTCGACCATTTATTCACATCGAAGTGCTGGGTGAATTAATAAAATTGGCTAAAAACAGCACCCCCAAACCTCGGTGCCAACAAACACTAGTAAAAATCGTTTTAAGGCCTTAACACTCGGTAAATAAATGCCATGGAGTGTTAACTCTAGTTCTAGCACAAGATTTAGAAGATCGGTGTGCTAGAATTTGATGAATAAATTGGCCGTAAACCATCTAAGATTACTAATTATCTTATCACCTGTTGTTATTGTTGTGTTGTTGTAAGGCTGTCTCGGGACTCGCCTAGAGATTAGGTCGTATTAGTATAAGTTCTTTAAAAATGCCATTTATATTATATTTTCTTTGTCTAACGAACTAACCTAGCCGAAAATTCAATTAGCACAAAAAATACAAAATAAAGATTTCCATTTAAAAAGATCTAACCAAGTAAGATAGCCAATGGAATTTCTACATTTGCTGAATATATTAAACATTTTTATTGGTTTATTGTTATTATTATTTTCTTTATAACGATTTTAGATTAATTCAATGCAAAATGAAAGAAAAACAATGGAAAACTCTATTAAGCAAAACCAAAATGTTCCATTAGTAGATCAAACTAAACAACAAACGAGTAAAGAAATCGGTGAACCAACTAAAGAATTAATATCGGAAGCAAATCAGTATAAAGAGAAAGGAAATGATCAGGTTAAAAGACAAAATTTCAAACAAGCAATTGAATTCTACACCAAAGCCATTGAATTACATGCTTCCGATCCACTGTATTATTCGAATCGAGCTCTATGCTATTTGAAATTGGAGAGGTACATTAATGAACAACGAAATCTGCTTTAATAATATTGATATTGAATATTTATTTTTTTTAAATTTAGATATGATCTTTGCATTGCTGATTGTACAACCGCCTTAGAAATTGATAATGGATGTGTAAAAGCATACTATCGAAGAATGCAAGCAAATGAGATTCTTTTCAATAATAATGAAGCGCTGAAAGATTGCAGTAAAATTCTATTTCTTGAACCGGATAATATAGATGCAAGACGAAGTCATACTAGAATATCGGCTCGTATAAAGAAATCTGGTAAGAATTTGGAGTTAAATTATAGTTTCATGTGACATGATAGTAAAAGTAAAAAGCAAATCTGAAAAATAACCAGAAGCATTCCCCCCCTAATCGTTTTTAATTAAAGGAATTTTACTGTAACCGAGTTAATAATAAAATAATTTATAACAATTTTTTTTTTGTAGTACCAATAAAATCCAAGGAAGTAAACGTTAGAGCAAAATTGGATAGTACCAATTCATGGTCACAACTCGATAATATCGGAACTGATATTGATTTTATTCAGAAACCACCACATTTACGGTCAAAGGTAAATTCCATTCAAGATTCAATTCAAAATCGTAGGCCATTCAGTATTTTGGATTTCAGAAGCTATTAAAACACATCGATATTGTTGAAACCGATAAAGGAAATATTTTGCAGAAACTTTTTTTACCTCAAGAAGAAGAAGAAGAAGATGGTAAACTTAACAATATTGAAATTCGTTTACTGTTTGCTTGAAATTTTTCTTTTTATTATAGTTATTGCTTCAAAGTCTAAAAGTTTGCCATCAGCTACTAACGAACCCTATTCAATAGAAAAGGAATATCCCCAATACTTTGGAAAAGACGAGGAAGTTATAGACGATGATGGTGAAGATTATTTTGCCAGCCCATATCTGGTAAGTAATTTCATAATTTTGTGGTAGTTGACTAGAATGATATTGGATAGCTATTTTGTTGAGTTGAGTTTTAATGTTGCAAGGGGACAAATTATATTATGTCGATTAATAGTACTTAACCCTTTCGCGGACGCAAGAAATTTCATGAATCCACTCAGAAAGCCAGTTATTGTTTCTTAGCTATTGAACTGTGTTTAAACTGACTACAATTTAAAAAATATTAAAAAACTGGAAAAACATAACTACAATTGCAGTGATCGAAAATAGGGATTATAACATATATGTTTGAAAATTTTGATTGAAAATTTACCATAAAGTGCAATTGCAGTGACAACCCACTAGAAACCCTTACTATTTAATTAATTAAAGTAAACGAAAACTCGTATACGATCCTACTATATTCTGGGGTATTTCGATTTAATACTTTCCGTATAAAATGATCATTAAAATAATGGAATAATACTTATATTCTATTTTTTATTCTTCAGTTACCAAGATTGGATATTCTTTATCGAAATTATTTTTTTTTATTTTTGAAACTCAAATTAATTAATTAAATTTCGCCCAAATTACTATGATGATGATGATACAATGATAAATACCAATAACAGTTGACAAGGATTTAAATCCCTACTTTAAATGACATAAAAATGTGAAAATAAGAGCGTTCAACAAAGCACCAACTTCTGGGTTTTATCTAATATCCTATCGTTCATCCATCGATATCGATATCGATATTTTAATTAATCATAATCGAATGAATATTGAATGAAGTGAAACATAGATGATTTTATCCATACATAAATACGACGCAATTGGAATTACCTACTTACATATCTACAAAAATCTATGCAACTAAATGCACAATTGGTCGTTAACTCCCATTGTATTACTTTAATGCGGAATTTCTAATACAAAAAAAAACCAAATGGTTTCGATGACAATTTCCCTTACAAAAAAAAAGTCCTTAACTTATGCTAATGATCCTTTTTTAACATATTGAACACGTCCAAAAATCTATTTGTGACGTCCAGGGCCATATTTAGCTGCTAGGCCAAAATAATTTCCTATAAAATCGAATGTATCGCAATTAATGATTCAAAAATATTCGTGTGTAAATGGCAAATAATTTTAATTTTTGTCGAAACATTTTATGACCTTATCTATAATTGAATTGTTAATGTTGTCGCGCTTGAACATGCAACAGTCATTAAAATTACTACTGAACAAAGAAAGTCTATCGTTAATTAATGTCTTAAATACCAAAAAAAGAAAAAAAAAAACATTAAATTTTAGAAACCGAAAAAAAAAGTAGAGAATTTAATTGAAACATATCCTCCGCCACCGAGTTGTGGAGCCAATTTTTATGCCACCTGGAAAGAGTTACCGAATACCGAAAAACGATATTTATACTTAAAGGTAAGTAATTTATTTTGTTAATTAAAAAAAAAAAAACTTTTTCTAATGCTAAATGGAATCATCGGAACAGAATATCGAGGTAAAAAAAATTAACAAATTACTTGGTCCCCTATTTGATAGTCAAATGTTTACTGAAATTCTCTACATTCTAAGTGAGCAGTACATTAGGGACAAATGTTCGGTGATTGATACATTGATGGAAATTACAAAAAATGAAGAGTTTAAAATTTTAAAAATGTTTATGAGCGACGATGATAAAATCGGTAATTTAAATTTTTTTTTGTATTTAAGTTTATTGAATTTTCTATAAAAATGGACATTTTTAGCATTGGAGAAACTATTGAAATACATTAAAGACGAAGACGTAACGGAAATAGGCGACCTTGAATTTGTAACAGATAAATTTGCATTTAAATAAAATAAAATCCGTTTATATGTGTGGAGTAGCACAGTGATCTCATCTTTTTGAACATTTTTAATTTTCTTTTTTTTTCAATTATTGTTACATAAACAATCGATGGTGTCGACTTCAATGCACATAATATAAAAATTTGTTTTTACTGAACATTTTGTTTTATTATAAATCTTTGGAATAAATTTGAGTACTTTTGTCTGTAAAAATGTTTACACTTCGTACCTGATACGATACCGGAGATAGTTTATTTTATGGTATTTTGGCTGTTTTCAAGCCTCTTAGGGGAACTTTCAAGTTATTTCTTTCTTTAAGTTGCATTTTTGTTATTTTCTCTAGCCAGAAAGCCGAAAACGTTTTATTTTCATATAATTTTTTTTGAAAGGTCAATACAGAACTGATTATACCGAGATGCGTTCATTATTTCGCAATTGCGATGTCATTGCGAAACATTGCGAACATCATGTGACCACAATTGCAATGAATTATGTCAGTTGCGAATGGTCGGCACTTGTAATTTACGAACTGTCTATCTATTGCGATCGATTGCGATTTTCTGTTATCTGTCATTGAGCTATTTGGCCCAAACTTTTTGAGTATATATACAGAGTCATATACGTTTTTTCTACATTCGGACTACCTTTCGAGTAAATGATAAACATTTGTAGCACATTGTACCATAGCCTCCTCTCCCCATTGTGCCAGAGTCAAATACAAAGAATAATTGATTAAGGCTATTTGTACATATAATCTGCTCAAAAATTTTGTCCTGCCTCTGCACAATTTGTCAAGCACTCTCTGCCAAGAGAAATACTGGCGGCCATTTTCTATCACGCACTTTTTGATGAATCGTCCTTTTTTTCTGCTATGATATAAAAAGGTCGTAAGTAATGATTTGGGTGCATGGTGATGGTAAACGATAGTTTAAATTTGCAGGTATCTTTACATCAATCAGTTAATTTGTCAATAATAGTAGGTCTTATAAATAGGTCCATATTTGACTTGAATGTACATATTTAGGTCTCATTTAAAATTCTTCTGTAGGTCACATCCAAATGGTGGGAGTTCAATAGAATTTTTTTTTTATATATATTTCGTATGCATTTATTGTGTGTATCACTTTTTGGGTTTTTGTATAATTCTATTTTACAATTTTTAACAATTTTATTTGCATTTTTGTGCAATATTTATTATTATATAGATAAATGTATTATTGAAATGTTTTTTTTTTATTATAATTTATTATATTTCACAACAATTATTTTTTTTTAAATTGAATATAATATCACATTACGTTTTAATATAGGTGAGAGCGACTAAAAAAAAAATAAATATTTTATCGCATTTATTTGTACATAGTGTTAATTTTGATACTGTGGCTCCTGTTGTATCATATTTTTAATTTTGTCATAATTTAAATGAAAATTGGACAAAAATTTTATTGAAGTTAAAGCTGATATTCGTTGAGAAAGAATTTGATCTTTTAACGTAAAGAAATTAGAAGTTTTTTTTTTTTTTTAGAAAAAATGTCAAGTTATCAATAGTTACGTAGGAAAATATCACGAAACGCACTAAATGTTTGTAGATTTTTTTGAACTATTAATAAAAATTGAATTATCCGCTTTGAGAGAAAAATATATTCAGTTTTGCTTGGAATAAATTGTTTTTTTTAAAAAAATTGCGACATTTTGAATGTAGTTTTGTATATTTGAAACCGCGGAAATATTTCAATGTCAAAAAATTTCAGTTTCTAGAACAAAAATGAAAAAGAAATTAGTTGGACAATTTTGTCCACTTGGCCTTGATAATACTTGACAGTCATTTTAGATTACATATTTTAGAAAAGAGGTGTGTAGTAGTAGCCTAATTTTTTTTTAAACGCAAATTCAACACGTTATAAAAAAAAAACAATTTGAACTATAAATATCCCTAGTTCTAGCGATAATAGTGAAGACTAAAGAGTATGTAAAGAGTAAAGACTTAAAAATGTACACCGTATTTATTAATTAATATATTAAAAAAAAAAAAAGTGATTTAAAAATGGACGCCATTTTCATACTGTTAATAATAGCTATGCGGTAGGTAGACATTATATAACTAGTATGATTTATCAATTGAGATTATTATTTAAAAAAAAAAAAATTTCAATTTATGATACAACTTTCTCATAAGTATATTATTAAACAATACAATTTCTATATTAATTCTAACTCTCTCCAATATTATTTTGCTTTTCAATAACAATTTAAACAATAGAAATATAAATGCTCTAGCCATAGATTAAATATAGTTAAAGATAAATTATATTCCGTATTTATATGTACTACAGATTGATTAAATTGAAAATAACTTTCTTTATTTTTGATATAATACCTGCAAAAAGACATAAAGCTAGTAAATTAGATTTTTAAAAGTCGTGTCCATATTTTTAACGACATATTCTTTTTTTAATAGTTTTTAATGTTATAGAGATTAAAAACAATATTTTCTTAAACAAAATTAATGGTTTAAAGTTGTTGAATCATTTATGTCCTTTAAAAATCGCTAAAAGCGTTTTTTTGTCTTACTTATTTTACTGTTTGCCTTAAAGCATTGATTCAATTTGATTTATTTAAGGTTATGTAGGTAATAAAAACATTATTTTACAAATATCACCGTGTATAATTGTATTGATAGAAAAAAAAATTAGCCCGACTTAGACTTTCGGGCTGCCCGATGTTGATGGGTTTAAAGACCAACTTTTTGTCCAAAATACAATATACATCCCACAATTTGGTCCAAGACAATATTCAAAATTGAGAAAAGAATACTGATTTGATGGCATTACTACATCTGCATTTTACCACTTCAATCTTTATTTACAAATTGAAGCCAAACGAAGGACTTTGATGTAAGCTCTATTGGCCGAGAGGGGCTATTTTTCTTTTTTGTTTTGTTTTTTTTTTGTGCTCTATAAACGAATGTTGAGCTTAAATGTGACAAAACAAAATTATTCAAATTAATCACGAAACATCACTTTTATTATACTCTTAATGGTAAATTTATTGTCTTCGTTGTATTGCTAAAAATCTATACTTAATCTATGGCAGTGTATATTTACTGATTATGTACTGAGTCCACCAATTCCAATCTACTAATCTATAGTCTTGCTGAATTGTATTTATTTCTGGCACTTAAAATAGTTTAAAAATTTGTGTGTTTTTTTTAATTTAATTTTATTATTTATTTATTTTTTATTTTTTTTATTTTTTTTTTGATATTTTTATAAGCCTTTTGGTGTTGCGAGTTGTAAAATTTTCTATTTCGATAAACTTTGTAAGCGCAATGTTAAAGATGTGCATATCCTCCATTGTCATTGATTTGATTGATAAAGCGTATTGATTGTGAATATAATAATTAATTTATTATTAAATATTTTGTATTTTTTATATTTTTTTTCTTAAAATTTTTTTTTTTTTATATTTATTGAGATAGTAGCAACTAATGTAGTGGCTTTTTAATTTTAATTGTTTTATAGACATCGATGCCCTGTTTCTTCTTAATTATTATTATAAATGTACTTTGATGTATTGTATCCAATTTCTAGAATTGTGGCGTTCATGTCTATAAATTACATATAGTCAAATTAATTTATTGTAAAAACCGTTTTTGATATTGACTTTTTAAAAGTTTTATTTAATAGAACATTTTTTTTTATAATACATTTCTGTCATAACTAATTGGAATCGGTTCTCAGCGATAACTTTTTTATTTTTTTGTTAATAAATTTTTTCTCTATTTAGGTAACACAAACATTTTCTCTATTCATTATGTTATTCTATGTTTTGGGTATTAAATACATTTCCATCATTTGTTGTGATATTTTCCTAAATTCATTGTTATGATCGAATAATGTAGAGCCAAAATATTCACTAAACAATCTACCCATATACTGTTCTTTGGAATTTGGCCATACACCCTCCAAAAATCCTATATGTCCGCCACGAGCCGTTACAACAATGGCAACGTGCGTTGATTGCTTTGCTGCTGTTATTGGTATTGCTGTAAAGTAGAAAAATAATAATTTTCTTTTTCTTTAGCACTCTTTAATAATAATATTTACCTTCTAATGGCTGAAATGGATCGTCAGCTGCACTTAAACATAATAGAGGCACTGTTATTTTATGTAATTTATCGTGTAATGTAGCAACACGATAGTAATGATCAACATCCTTGAATCCAAAATGTTTTGATGTGAAATTTGAGTCAAATTCCTTAATTGTTTTGCTCTGAAATTTTTAAAATTATATTAACAATCACCTCAAATTAGGTAAAAACGTCTAAAAATGTTTTGATTTATTACTTCGTTTTCTCGATTTAATTCAACTTCAAAATATTATACAAATAAAACGGCAAATAGCCCTAATCAAATTAGAAAAACTTACTAGAATACAATAAAACACGAAAAAAATCTTCGTCGATTCCGAATCAACTTCCACATTACTTATGACACAAAAAGAAACACTTGTCCTCTACACAAACTTTAAAAATCTACAAAGAACATTAAACATAAAATGCTGAAATGGAATATGCAATGTGCAAAAAAGGACTATCCAGAACCAAGTAGTGCCGGACCGTATTAACCGAAAATATAGCAAAAGAAAATGAGTGGACCTTTGACAATAAACAAGACCAGGTGGTTTATCTTCCCTTGTGAAATGGCAAACAGCCTAATGATGATGTTTGTCATTTCGAGCTGAAGAACTGGTTATTATGTGTCGCTTAGGGTTTGATGTGAATTACGGCAAGTGATTTATGCATACAAAATGCAGCTTAAAGCGAAAGACACTCTCTGGTCACTTTTATCCAAGTTGCCGATATATCACTCCGAATGAAAATTATTTTATATCAATTACTCTTGTTGTTAACCTGGGAGTGGATTTATTTGGATTCCTCAATTAATTAGTAAATCTCTTAAAGTAATTTATTTCGAACAATTAATATTTTGGGAAAAGGAATCAAGCAATATAGGGTCGGGGTAACTGTAAAGTATTTTAGATCAATTATTTAGAGATTAATTGATTGAGAGAGATTGTTTTAGAAAAATCGATCCACTTTCCATTCCTTTCACCTTAATAACACTTCCTATAATCAAAATGAATTAAATAAGAAAACATTCATTGTACCAACCTGCATTATTTTATCCATATCATATTCGCTACTATTATCAAATACATCACACTGTTTTATTGTACTACATAGGTTATTGGTTAAGTGTTTTCCAAGCATACTGTTGAGGAATGGCTTTTCTATACTATCTGAGCCTGAAAAATATACATATAAGAGCAAAAGTAATATTAAAAAATTGCTAATTTACTTTCGGTAAACTCGTAAAGTAAAGAATTTCTGTTCTACAAAATTAAGGTCAAGTACATTTTTCAGAGGATTTTTCAGTGATGAAGTGTAAGATTGAATTTTTTTAGTCTTTATCTTGATAGAATAAAACGTACAAAAATTATGTGTTACCATGAGTAAGGTACAGAACATCTCTCGACCACGTTTTTTAACATTAAATTTTTATTTATATCTTGATAGCATTATAATCGCTAAAATTATGACAACGTCCCAGGTCTCATTTAATTTAAATGATTAGATTTGGACAAATTGATGATAAGTCAGAATTATTCAAAAACTCATAAACTATATCTATAGGAGGAATTGATAAATAATTAAAAAAAATACAATTTCGTACGTGGGTACATTGTACATTGAATAATACAGGTAAATAAATTAATTTTACATAAATTATATATAACCAACGCAGTCTTATCATATAATGATATCATCGCGTTTGTTTAGTCACGATACAAAAGGTTTCCACGAGACTTCAATGACTCAATTCTCTATCAATAGCTACCTATTGTTTGTTGATCATTGATAAAAACTGTTTTCATTAAAAAATATTTTGAAATTATTTACATAAATTTAAATTGCAAGGTCCCCGGTGCGTTTTTCCGGTTGCCCATTAATTTGTGACAAAAATCCATCCTCCACTTACCTTTTTGCACATTCCATGGAACCGAAATTATTTTGCATGCCGTAAATATATTTCGTGCATTTTCATTATTTGCTGCTAAATAGTTGCCCAATATTAGTCCGCCCATTGATATACCTGTAGCACCAAGCTTTGCGTCTGGATTCAATTTTCTTACATGTGCGATAACTTCAATAAGATCTTCAGAATTTGCGGCACAATATAATCGTGGCGTCTAAAAGTTTAAAATTTACAGTTAAAAAAAGAAAAGAAAGAAGAAGAAATCAATTGAGAGGCAGTACCTTTAATTTTAGGCCACCTAAACCTCGATTATTAAACACAACCGTTCTTATTCCTATATTTTTAGCTGCCATAACTAAACATTTTATATATTCAGCCTGTGATGCTCCTAAAGATTATTTTTTTTTTTAATTTTGTTTTATTTTCATTTTAAGAATTTTACCTGTTAAACCAGGTAGAATTAATATTAATGGTGAGTCCTCTTGACAATCATCTTCCATCCAGTCTAAAGCTACTTCACCACCATCTTCTAATGTTAAAATTTCTCTGCAAAAATTTTTAATTAATAACAACAAGAATAATTATTGAAGACTTCTTCGTATACCTTCTATATTTAATATGAGGCAAAATTTGTGATCTTAATATACTAGCAAATACTGTTTGGGCTCTGCTTTCTACACACCAAAATGTTGGCCAAAATTTTGATTCTAGCGTAGGCACATTTTTTAACAGAAATTGTTTAAATGGTCCATTTGATACGGCTAATGTGGGTCTCTGAAAATATCATTAATTGATTGAATCTACATTTCGTCGGAATTTCCTAATGCAGAAATGGGGAAAGTCTAAAATGACTCTGGAATCTCTTTTTGAATGGATCTATACCTATACCTTTTACGTAACACAAACAAGCTCTATTTTCGATTACCGTTCATAAACATATCAAAACAAGCGGACTATCTATCTTAGCCAGAGCTGTCGGAACTTAAACAAGAATGATATTTCATGGATCTTAAACAAACCATCCGGATTATTGGAGAACGAGTAGGACTTCCCTGAATATGGATAGAACATCGCGAGAAATGTGACCCTTGTTACGTCTAGAAGACATCAGTTTTACTGCATTTACATGCAAAGAATATGTTCTTCTTCTGTATCTTCGTCTTCTTTATTCACTTCTTTCTTTTTCTTCTTCCTCCTTTTTTCTTTTTCTTCTTCCTCCTTTTTTCTTTTTCTTCTTCCTTCTACTTCTTTCTTCCTCTTCTTCTTTCTTCTTTTCGTGGCGAGACCTATCTTGATCTACCAAATAGCACAAATGTACCATTTTGTTACCACTAAATATACATTTATTTCATTGATATGACATCTTCTTTATTTGTCTAGAAATACAGGACCTGAGGTGTTTCTTCCTCCTGGGAGGATGCTCGCTATTTCACCGGTCACCTTTATGTACTGTCAATTCTGAGATAATGCATTCTCTAGACTGTTTTTAAGTACAATTGAACCGCCCGGCCTCACACTAAAGTCAACCCACCGGAGAAAAACATTTTCGTGTTTAACCTCAGTCGGACTTGAACCCGGGACCTCTCAAAGGTAACGCCTCAATCCACTCAGCCATTTCGTTGGTCAAGAACAAATTATTCGAACAATTTATTTGCTAACAAGAGCGTTGAACATCTTTGTGTTTTGACTTAATTGTGAAATTCAATTATTTTCAAATGTACCGGGACCTATTTGATTAAGCTTGAATGGCAATAATTGATGCGATGAGGTTTTGTTGATAACCATCAGAGACTTATGATTATGAATCCAATGTATGTATAAATTAAAAACTGGCAATTTCTAACGTTTCAAATCGATTATAAGCGGTACATAAGTAAGATGTTGATTCAGTCTAATAAATGTTTAAGTAATAAAATACGAAAAGATTGTCCTATTAGGTACAAACGCATTAAAAATTAAACTATTAAGCCAACTTTTTGCTTTGTATTCATTAGAAATAATTAGCTGGTATATGTACATTAAATTGAATCGACAGAGTCAACAAAACCAAAACGAGCAAAATAACGCATACAACCTTTTTGACTTTCAATTGCATCTATTCATCAATTTAGCTGATTGTCATGATGATACGTATACAACAATAAATTTAAATTAATGGTATTTTGATATAAGAGTATGTAGTTAGGTGCAACTGCTAAAAATTGAAATTCTTTGTTTGGCAATTTAAAATTTATTTGCACACAGTACACCTTAATATTGTTCGAATATCTCAGATTTAAAATCATAAAGATGTATTGTAATTATATTAAGTATTGTTGCCCCTTATCCTACAATCGAAATAATCGCCCCCCCTTATTCACGTATAAATGAACAATCTTTAGATTAATTTTTATCCGCACTTTTTCATCATTTGATTTTTGGTAAATAGGGCAGAATATTAGGTACCTTAAAAAACTAAATGCCTTACCTTAACTACTTCGATAAGATAATACACCAAATATCCAGCTGTTAAAACTGCACATAAATGCCATCTCGGAATATTTGTGAAATATAAGTACAAGTCAACTATCATTATCTTAGTGGCAGAATAGAATGCCTAGAAATAAAAAATAAAAAAAAAATTAAAAATTAAATTTACGCCTTTTTGCTAACAATAAATTTAATTAATTTTAAAATATTAATATATTTTATTACCATTGTTAATTTTTAGAAAGAAATGTTATTTACGATGTTGAGGCGTTCCTCAAAGTTCTATATTGGGTTCGAATTGATTTTCATCTATAATATATTGGAGTGTGTAGAAATGTCAATAATTTATAATAAATTGCATAATTAAATAAAAGTAAAGAATAGAGATTAAATTTACGAACCCAATTTATGTATGTAAAAATTTATAAACAAATAATGGCAATTAATAATTTCAAATAGCAAAGGATTATTATTTATTCTTACATCCATTTTTAAACAACCATTGATTCATCAGGTACTATAAATAAAAAAAAATAAAAAAAAATAAATTTATAAGCTGATGTCCTTCTAGAAGGTTTATGAATAAATTAATACACATTATTCCACAGATAGGAGAAATAAATTTTAAATCGTTTATATTGATTTATTCAACTGCTAAAACAAAGGCACTAAAATAGCGAAACCATCAATAATTCAATAAATTTTTAATGATTTATGTACCGAAGTCAATTCTTTTAAATTGATATTAATTAAAGGTTGATTCAACATAGCCAATAAAAAAGCTAAAAAAACAAATTAAAAATTCACGTTCATTTATATTAAATTGCTTGCCACGCTTCTAACATACGATAGGTGTATTAGAAACGTTTTAAGCTCTACTACTTTCTTGTAATTTTTTTTAATATACCCGATTAGAAGACGAATTTTATTTCGGCAAACAGAAACGATCAAATAAAAGAAAAAATTTACGTTTTTTTAAAAATAAGCTTCTATCATTCTGATCATTTTGGAATTTTTCACTACCAGCTGCGACAGCTCCCATACGATCAGTTCCAACATATTACACCAAAATCAATATTTATGAATCGGTAATGATTCTTTCTTGTAAGAATTCTGGTGCGAATTTTTTTTCTTTTTTTTTTTGTTGAAATATTTAACCCACCCTAACATACTAAGCAAACACTTTCGATATCGTTAATATTTTATGAATGACTAGGTGCCTAGGTTCTTGACTTATTTCAAAACAAAACAATTTTATACATAATTGATTAACCAATATTTTTGAAGAAAACAATCAGCTCCAGTTTATAATTATGTGTAGCAGTGTAGGTACATATACCGAAAATCTTTTTTATATTTAAAGCCAAAGTCAAAATAAAAAAAAAAAAAAAACAGTCATTACGAAATAATTACATATCCCCCCCATATGTCTATTAACAATTCATATTTCCTACGAACTCATAGTTGATTATCTGTTGATTTGTATTATTTTTGATAAAATTTGATACACAAAAAAACTATGTTAATTTCGGTTCGATACCTATACATATCTAGATATATGTAGTAGGTATGTATGTATGTATATAGCTTAATGTATATAGTGCTTAATGCGTCAGTAAATAGTTGACGCAGTGTATACAGTAATTTGAATAATCATTTTTTTTTATTTTTTTTTATAGAACCACTAGGACTTAGGTATATTACCTAGTTAACTTAAATGTAGAATTATTTATTATAAAATTAACCTGCACAAAAATGAAAAAATTGTTACTTTCAACTATTACATCACACAGTAATCGACCCTGCTCGGTCAATATACTTATATAGAAAGAATGAATATTTATTTGAAACTATAACTAATATAGATAATAATTTATAAGCACGCTAGCTAATATTTCTAATAAAAACATTTAACCGGTCGGTATATAGCCGATGCGTTTGCCAGCGCTAACTTTAAATGACTGAATCAAGCATGAATCTCTGAATCCGAATGGAGTACGAACAACGAATATTTTAAATCTTGGAACCATCATAGTTATACTCTATCTAGCCAACTATAATACTTCTACATAGAAAATATATAGTTGGTATTTATTACGTGGACTTTTCAATGAGTTTTCCTACACTCTTGTGTATAATATTGTGATAGGTTACATATGTTATTATTGTTTTGTTGTCAGTGTTTAGCTTATCATTATCAATCATCTATCATCGGATCTATAATATTCTATATGTAACATAACATTGGATCAAATTAATGGGTTGTTTATATAAGGTATGTAGAGCTATTATTAATTATTGATATCAACCAAATTACAATAAACATTAAACTGCTTTTTATATATTATTTCTAATCCAAAGTATGTATATGAAATATCATTAAATCATATCTCTATCTATTGTACTTTACCTGCTTTCGGAAGAAAAAAAAAATCTAAGGTTCCGGTTGGTAAATTTGAAAATATGGAAATTATTATATAATTTTTTTTAAATACATAGACGAAACGGATTTTTTTTGTTGGGTGTTAGTCAGACTATCAGATTAATAACTAATGTACATAAACTGATGATTTTTGGTTTTTTATTTTTTTCTAAGCTCTGTTTTATTTTCTATATTATATATTTTCCATTTTCTAATGTACATTAATACATTTACACTAAATAAACCTTTGTTATAAAACTGAATAAGCTGAACTGCTAAACTAGCAAGAAAAGGCTCGGGGCCTAGATATCTCTCTAGCTGAGACAGTAAAAAAAGCCAGAAAGACATGGCCAGAATATATGCAATAAATTAAAGAATTAAGAATTAAATGGAAAAATTATACGTTGGACTGGATTTAAGACTCATCAGCCCTATACAAATTATTTGAACAATGTGCAGAAATTCTAGTTTCATTTTTCATTTCTACAAACGATTTTTTCTATTGACCCCCACACCTATTTCTTACAATAGCAGGTCTGATATAAATATATAATTTCTTTAAAAAAATTACTATAGGAAAATGAATCGCCCTGTATTTTAAATTTTGAAACCTTTGTCCCCCTTTAAAAGATAATGAGCAAAAATAATAAAAAATGTTGAATGATTTTTTTGGTGCTCCTACACGATTCTGTATTCAAATATCAAGTAAAATGCAAAATTACTATAAAAAAAAATCTGATACAGTAATCCAATAATAAAGTGTTCATAAATAAGTATGTCAGCTGTCAAAAGTCAAAAGTATATTAATTTATGGCTTTTCAATAGGATTTTTTTATAAAAAGCAATTTTGCGAAAACTCGTTCAGTGCATTCTGATATTTTAGTAATAATTGCCTAACGACGCAATAGAATTTCTTTAAAATAAACACAATAAAAAGGGTCAAAATTCGCTCAAAATAGCGAAATTCAAAAAATTATAGTAGTACGGTATAACTCCACCATTTAATTAAAAGGTCCAGATAATCAAAATGACGGATATTATATTTAATGTTGCCCCATGTTTTCAGCATTTTTGTCATTTCTTATAAATATTAGAAATTAGATTTCAGTCTAGAGAATCAGTCTAATCCATAATAAAATACTCCTATAAAATATGGCTGTTAGGTTATACTTGTACATACCTAATACATACACATTATACAATATATAGATTGTACTATGTATAATTAATTATGTTTGTTATTTTATTTTAAATTGCTTATATGCAGATAATAAATTATTTAGCAAAAAATTCTTCTATCGGAAATGACCAAACAAAAATATAAAAAACCCATATAATCTACAGTTTAGGCTCTGTCTAGGCATATGTATATCATAATATACTTGTACCTATTACATAATAAATAAAATATATTTGATAACTACCTAAAACTGATCCAGTTTATCACCGGGCAGGCGATTTCAAACAATGTTTAGTGATCAAATGAAATATGGCGAAAAAAATTCACTTTCTATATAAATTTAGGAGAGAAATTATGCCACTTCTATATTTCTATTTCACGATTTATTTTTTTAGTTCGTAGCATCTAAATAAATATAGGTCTTTTTCGGAACATTAGTAATCGATTCTGTTGACGATAATTTCGAATTCTTGTTCTGCATTGTAAAATAAATATGCAGCTAAAAATAAAAGATTGGAACAATAATTAGTGAGAGGGAAACGTTGAAAACATCTTTCAAAGAAAAAAAATTACGATAGGGGTAGTACCTTTGCTTTAATTTTTCGTTCGTTAAAAAAATTTGGAAAATTCAAAAAATCTGACGTAACACACGATGGATAAAATTCTGACGTCATTTATGAACGATCTCAACTCCCTTGAAAAAGCGAAGGGCAAAAACCAAAAAAACACAACTTTAATTTTTGGTGTACATGTGTACCTAAGATCACAATTCATATAAGATATCGTCCTATTAAGACGATATCTTCAATAATATAAAATTAATTCATTAAAAATGAAAAAAAAAAAAATTAGAAAATGACATAACTTCAATGACCCATTTATTTAGAAAGTGGCCCAAGCCCAGTAAGGGAAACAAGATATGACACAAACCATTTATCTATTTTGGTTCCCAAAGGCATCCCTGCTTTTATAATAAATAATTATGAAAGTGGCCTTTTTCCGAGGTTGCAACGTCATACTGAATAAAATCAATGGCTGTAGTAATAAGAGTTTTGTGATTTCTCAAAAATTCTACACTAAACCCTGATGGGGTCATAGCATGAATTGCGTAACAAAAATGAAAACGTAATTTTCTAGCATGCATTACGTCTATTTCAAAACGTAACATTGGATATCGACAATTTCGACAGAGGAGATATCAAGTATTTTTGTATCGACAGAATCATCAAAAATATGTTTTTTTAGTGAAATCAAATAAATCGTAATTTAAGAATAATTAATATCAATATTTAACTTTTTGACAAAAATTTGACATATTTTGACTAAATTAAAAAAAAACACACATTTGGCAATAGACAAAATAAATCTTTACGATTCGAAAGTAGTACCGAAAATTTTTCCTTTCGATAACGTAACCAATGTGATTTGAAAACGTTTTCGCTTTCATTATGTAATTTTCATTCTACTAGATGAGGCCCAGAGTACTTAACCCACTATCTACCGACTGTTCGATATATCGAACAGTCAAGTAGGTACATTTATTTTGAAATTTTCGATTATGTTAACCATAGATATTTGGCAGTAAAAATTCTTATTGTAATATAGTTTGGTCTTTTGGCTATCAGAAATATATTTTAGTTTTACACTCCCTCCACATCCCCCTTCCGTAAGTGGGGTAAAACAAAACCCTTTACGTGTAAATAGTTTATAAGTTTTTTTTAAAAAAAATTCTGATATATTGAGTTTTTTAGATTCCAATTACCCTAAAAATACATTTGGTTTTCGTACCGCATATACTTTTTGTTTTGCGATAGATAATGGGTTAACTACAATTTACATTACAATAAAAAAATATAAGAATTTATCAATAAGCGAGGTCAGCTTTAGGAAAAAATCTTCTCTTTATAAATTCGGCAAAGAAAAACTTTATGTACACCTGCTTTATCAAGTTGATCAAATTCAATAAGATAGACACAATTATTTTAAGTATTTAGATTAGATATGCTATGATAGAGAAACGATAACTAAATGCTTGTCTGTTACGTTACGATAATGATGAAAAAATGTTGCTGACCGCGCGGACAATTAAATGATAAAACTTGTCTGATTTGTTCGACTGATCCTCGAAAATAATAAATACTTAAGTCACTGGGAATCTCTATATAAGTCTAATCAATCGACTATAATAACAATCTGTCATTATAGTGGAATTACCTTAATAAGAACTGACGGGAAAGAGGAAAATGATGATGATAATGATCTTAACTGGAGTGAATTTTTTTTTTTCTATATGCAAAGGGGACATTTGAAAAATGTGACAACCCAAAATACACCGTATGGGTGGGTATCATATAATCGGTCAAACATTACTTTCAGATAGGTTTTTTTTATTTTTTTTTTTTATTTACGGAAAATCTACACGTGCCTCAGAATAAACTATTAATAACTTGTAGACATTCCGATAAAAATGGATTTTATATATGAGAGACATCCATCCATACATACATACATACATGATTGATACAATTGTATACATGCATTTGCAATGTACCTAGGTACATATATTACATGATAGATTAGATTTAAGTACATCTAGCTTCTAGCTATATCTATGTACTGTACATACATATATCTATCTATTTGTTCACTGCATTCACATATTGATTTTGTACGTTATGTATTATAGTATGTTGGTATATTGTTCCATAAATCAATAGATAAATATATCCATAAACATTATACGATTGTATATGAGGTAATTATTTTGATATCATTTACTTAAATATAGTTAAACTGTTCAAACAAAGACATTGAACAAATATAATACCTATTGATTAATTAACGAAGCAAAAAAAAAATAAAGTAACTAAATATTAAACAACAATATATTTGTCTTTACAATTTCTCATATATTTCACCGGTTTTATGTAAATTTGTAGAATATTTAGGTATTTGGCACAAAACAATTATTTTCCTACACTGCGGCTTTTAATGGAAAATCGTCGTGCATTCACCTCAATTTTTTTTTTCTTCTTTTTCTTTTTTTAGCGATGTAAGTAAATTAGGTAATATTATTTTTAATCAATCTATGTAAATTAGTTCTACTTATAATTATGTAAATTTAATTCTAAAATTCAATTAGACACATTTCACTCAACGTAACATTTTTACCTGTGTGACTTTAATCGCTAATTTTTCTTATTAAATATTGAATGTCGCCTAAATTTATTCAAAATTGCACACAGCCAATTAATTCACTTAAATTAGCGATACTACTCATAAAATAATTAGCATGTCGCACCTATTGAAACATAATATAAATTATTGACACTTTACTTTAAAAAAAAAAAAGAAAGAGAGAAGACAAACAACAACAACAACAACAACAACAATAAAAAATGAATTACAGAACTCTACTATTTATACTGGTTCGGCCCACACACAAATGGTTTTTCTAATAAACTTTAAGAAGGAAAAAAAAAGGAAATTGTTCACTTCTTTTCTACACCACAATAATTCTGTACAAAATTTATTCTATGAATGGCATGGCATGGACATTTGAAGTTATGCCGCAACAATATGTATGAACTAAGTGGATAGTTACGTTTTACACAATAACAAAAAGAGATAGACGGACATTTTCGCGATGTTCGATATTCTATATTAGACTAGGTCTCTTTCGTGCTGCACGAATTCTTATCAGTAATTTGGCAAAATTTGCTAAATAGATAATATAGGCGATTTCATTCATGTTGTTGTTGTACCGCGCTATCCTATGTGTATCAATGTATTACTTGTAATGTACACAGAGTTTACACACTTTTTCTTTGTTATCTAAGAAATGTTCTTTTTTTTTAAGTTTATCTACTTGGTTTTTTGTTTTTTTATTTTAGAAATTAATAACCATAATGTTTGGTCTACTATTACTTGTTAATGTGATAATCATTTATAAGTAGCTATTATTTTTGGCTGTTTGCCACAATACATACTACGTACATCGTACATACATATGTATCCTTATCTATAATTTTTTTTATGCGGGGTTAAGTACTTCTGATTGGGTATTCTGTAAAACAGGAACGAACAGGTACTTATTATTAAGCACTGTAATATTTCAACTACCTTCAATAACATTGTTGAAATTGGTGTCAGGTGTATGGGATCGGTTCAGATTTTTCTTCTGATTTGGATTTATTCAATTGATTGGGTGACACAATGAATGTTATGTAAGCTGCAAGCTAATTCATCGACATCGATAGAGGAAGTACAATGTACATATGTGTGGCCACATGTAATAGTGGCTTATCTGCAAAATTGCAAGTTTTCAGTAGGGCAATATTTCGACCAGTCTTAAAAAAAACCAGTAAAGAAGGAAAAATTGGCTACGCCGATTATAATATACCCGTATGAGTACTTGTTTATTATTTCC
>JANSTT010016719.1:0-20339 GCA_026745375.1 Platyura marginata | reverse complement strand
TAAAAACAAGGTGTGTATGTGATCGCATACACAGGAACCGATTCGTATTACAGTTTCAAGGGACCGATGAGGGTTAATTATTTTTAGATTGATAGAAGATTAAAGGGCGGACTAAAAAGAAAAAAAACCATAATTAACTCTAATTATTTTGAATAATATTTAACTAATTTAATCGAATTGATTTATTTGAATAAAGATTCTATTTAATCAAAAATACTGACTTAATAATTTCCTTATTTTTTCTATTTTTGTTTATTTCAGTATCCTTTGCATTTCAACGTTTTGCTGAACAACCAAAATACACAGAAGTAAATCCCGGCCAAGATGCGTTGCTCACATGTAAAATCATAGATAAACGTGGTACATGTTCATGGCAAAAAGATAATAAAGTAAGGAAAAAATTAATAAAATATATTTTTATATTAAATATTTATACTCAGCAGTAGTACACTGTAAAAAATAAATATTTTCTTCGAACAATTTTTCAGCAGGAATTTATAAAAAAAAAACTACGTTTTGATATACGGTTTTGATATAGTGTTTTTTTATGTGAAACTTTTTAAAGGAATATTTTTAAAAATTATTTAATTTAAAAAAAAAAATAATTTCATAAAACCGTTCCAATGATCAGGATTTTTTTCAGACGATTCTGTTTTTAAATTTTTTTAAATTAAAGAAAAAAAAAACAACTTGTTTAGAAGTAACCTACACTAAAATAAAATGGTTTCTTATATGAATCGAATTAACTTACAATAATTCTTCAAATTTCCTCTCCCATTGAGTTTAAACAGTTATTTTGTTATTTTAATGATTTATTATACATTTCTTGCAGTGTACAATTTTACATTTATGTATGTACATCGTTACATATATAAAATATACTTACGTATCCCAAATCAGAACACTAGTATTTTATTTCCTATCACGATGCGATACCCATGTACGCATATTAATAAATCAAAGAGGGTTATAGAAGAACGAAACCGTACAATAAATCTTCGTATCTTTATTGGCTTCTGTAAATTTCATATTTTCAAATGCAATTCCAACAGTAACAAAGTTGATTTATGTTAAAATATGATTTACTCGCCGCATAAATTTGACTTTGATTGATTTCGTTCTATGTATTTGTGAAAATATATATTGGGAAATTTACTGCGAATATACCGTTTTTCTCATTATTATTTTCGTTTCTTTTTTCTTTTTTTTCTTCTTTTTTTTTTTTGGATGAAAAACCAGAAACCTTTCTTCAGTGTAGTAGGTATAAATCACCGGAATTTAAGTAGGTATTTTCATATACCCAACGGAATTCCCTTTAAAAATGTATAAAAAATCTCCAACTCCAATTTTCTGTTATCAATAAATTTTACCCGGATAAACTGTATGTTCCCTCTATACCTATGAATGTTTATATATTATATGTACATATGTATGTGTTTGTGTGTGTGTATGTAATGTAGAATCTATGTGATGGACTGAGAATCTTGTTAAATTGTTGACTGAAATAAATTCGTTAGTTTTATACCCCAATATTACGTAACCGATTTATATTAAAAAAAAACACACACTTGTTGCAGCCGGTTGGAATTTATCCAAAGAAATATGAATGGGCTGGCGGTTCATTGCATATGCAAGGAATGCAATCACCCCACATTGGCGGTGACTGTTCACTGTGGATACGATCGGCAACATTGGATTTTGATGATGGCCACTGGGAATGTCAGGTGACATCCAGTGATTTTACAACACAAGATGCACTGACAAGTCAACCGGTCCGTTTGGTTGTTAGAGGTATGTATCAATGTAACAGATATTATCATGCATAGTATAGAATTGAATAGATAAATTTTAATTGGTCAGTCATGGTCATTTGCTCCCTTTATATTAAAATCAAACCAATTATTTTTGTATAGAACTTTAACCGAAATGTTTTCGATATTTAATTAAAATTAATTATTGCGGCTTAAATATTTTCGTTTATATAACAAGGGCAATTTTAATGACCATTGGAATTGTCTAGTTTTTTTTCTATAAAAAAAAAATTATTTTTTTTTTTTCAAATTAAAATAATTTCTTTTTTTAAAGTTGGCATTTTTAAATGTCTATTTTAAATTTTCCCAATAACTCATTAAATACCTACGAGCAATATTTATAGAAAATGTATGTTTTTAATGAAAAATAAATTCAAAGTTTCCCCATATTCAATATTACTTTCATATTATTTACATTGATTTAAAAGTCTAATTAATTGTTTATATTTGAGTAGGCTGATGAAAATCAAATAGGCATTGTGTTATTGAAATGTTCGAAAATATTAAAGATACTTATGGTTTCGAATAAAATTATTGATTTAATTTAGGTTACACATTCGGTATTTTTAGCTATACATACATATACATACATAATTGCCGTGACGTGTATTATATCGTACCTACATTATAATTCATATAATAATTCAGATCAAGAAGTCGAAAGTTTTGTGGAGAATTTCGATTGTTTTTTTTTATTTAGTTATTTAGTACTCGATTAAAAATTAATGTTGAATAGTATAATTTAAAAAAAAAAAAAAAAAAAATTTGAACCGTAGAAAAAATATTTATTATTTTATTTTACTTAAGTGGAATATAATCGAAAAATTTCAGTGATCTTGCTTTTATGGTTTGGCCAGAATCAAGATCACAATAGGATATATGCACATTTTTACTGCCTACACTGTAATATTATATAATATAAAGGAAAATTTTTGTTTATGTTTTTATATATTTTTTCACACCCATTTTGTGTTTTTCTTTTTTCTTCCTTTGCATGCAAAGAAGAAAAGATTTTTTAAAAAAAAAAAAAACAGGAAGTTTTTTAGTTATTTTTTTTTCTATCGGCTGGATATTTATTGGCTTATCATTCTAACTACATTCCAAATCAAAAACCATCCATCTCTTTATTCTTTGTAATGTTAAATTTCTTTTCTAATTACTTTCTTCCTTTAACAACAACACACAACCACATACCACACATTAAAAAGAAGAGAATGATATGATACAATGAGACAAATTGCCCGTATTCCTGTGTAGTAATGGCAACTTATTGATCTATAGTACTTCAGATGATATAGAAAATATACGAACTACCTTATTTGATTTTTCATAGCGAAAATCAGATGTCCTTAATTTGCCGTTTAAATGTGGGGGGAAAAAATTCAGCATACGATACTATACTGGTTTTTCCATTATGATATACCAAAAACCATGCAGTCGAGAGCAAGCGAACGACTAAAACCATAATACGCTTGGGTGGGCTTTGATTCCATTCCGGGATACTTCGATGCGGGTATATAAACAGTAAACATAACGAAAACACTAAAATACAAATAGGAATGTCATTTTTATTTCACGGATTTTATATTTTGTTATCAACGAAGTAAAATGGCTGTGCATATGTATGTACTGTACATGTACTCGTATACATGTCCGCCGTACAATGCAAAATCAATGTAATTTGAATTTTTTTACTTTATAAGATACATAGCTCCTAGTTAAGTCCTTCCGTTTGTTATGTCAGCCGTACCGACGGTATAATTTAATTTTCTAAATAATACAAGAAATTATTCCCTTCTTTGTCTTTCTTAATTCCAAATAAATACTGAGTAAACGATACCTAAACCTTTCATAAATAAATTCGACATTAAAAACGTTTAAATAACGGAAAATCTCCCAATTCAGATTTGATAGCATCCAAAAATTAGGTATAAAAAGGTAATTTTTACACCAAAATAGGTTAAACTGATTTTCGATTGCTGAATCTTTTTCTATTGTTGCGGACTTTATTTTCGGAAAAAAAGGTGATATTTACACGATCTCTCTACAAAGTATTTCCTCTAATATCGGAGTCAATGTTTTACTTGTGATGCCAGATAATCGTTTTTTAACACGATTCAAATAAAAATAAGATGAAAAAAAAAAAACAACCCAAAATGACATCAGAGAGGTTGTCACATCTGTACCATTTCCGTTCGCTTCAACAAAAAAAAAAGAATGAAAAACTTTTTTTTTTCTGGCCATTCAGCAAAATAACTTCCTTTTCAAAACATCAACAACAATGGTAAATTGTCTTAAGATTTTTATAGCAGCCAATTTTTATAGATATTGTTCAACTAGTACGTACATAAATCAAGTAATCAACCCAAAAACATAAAACTTTTTCAGACTGAATAAAATATTACTGGTAATTGCAAACCGTTTTTGAGATTAATTGTGATGGCAAAAGCTTTGTGGTCCAATGGATCTTAGAGAGGGCAAAATTTATACGAATTTGTTGTAATCATAGCATTTGAAAATTTATATGAAACGAACCAGCTAAACAACAATGTTTAATGTGGTGTGACTTCCGTTTCAAAACTTTTCACAGAACTTATAACAAAGTTTTTCAATAAGCAAAGGAATTTTCTTAATTTGAAACGACATGAATCCAAAATATTTCAAATAAAATGAAATTTCCCTCATTCTCTTGTTGTATGTATTATACATAAGTATATAATATATAGTATGTATATATATATTTATATATATAAAATAGTATGTATATAAAGTATGTGTAGTCTTTGGTGATGTAATTTGATAAGTAAATTTATCTTCTTAGCAAAAATAGCAACAGTGAGCAACAGTATAGCAACTTCTTTGCAAATGTTCTAAGTTGTCTTGTTTCTTAATTTATGTTAACAACATACAAGATTGATCAATATGTGCTTTATACATACCATAAAGCTTTCTATACCCGAGTCTTGCTACAGATTTACAGGTATTAAGTAAAAACAAGACATTCTAATGCACAGTAAAATGTAATGCCGTCGTATATCTCTTTCTTCTTTTTTTTGGTTTTTTTTTTTGTGTGTACTACCCCTCCAATAAGGCATATGAGTTATGTAGGTAATTTTCTCTTGAAAAGCTTTGATAAAAGCTCTACTCTTATACCAGTGACTGCATGTTAGATATGGGATCCGTTTGTTTTTTTTTTTGTTTTTTTTGCTATAAATCATTTCTGCACGATACGTATCTACCTATACGTTTCGGCGGTAGAATTTATCTGAGCCCGGTTCATTTTTGTAGAAAGTTCATTTCGACATAAAGTCTATTTTGGAATGGTTATTTTTATTTTATTTTTTGTTATATTTTATGTTTTTGGCAGCATTAATTATGTCTTTGTTCGAATGTCATTGTGTTGGCTTGCCTTTTGTTAAATACAAATATCTATACTATTAAGAAAGTAATACTATTTTTGGAGAGATTTTCAGTGCTACTGATCCTATAGGTAAACATATACGTAAAACATTGGCGGAACACAGTCTTTTTTCTTAGGGTGTTCTTGTAATTTAAATAAAGATGACTTTGAAAATTTATAAATTTGTCTTAAAAACATTACTTCTATTTTCTTTATTGCTGTTGATTTTTCTTTTCAGAAAGAACGATTAATTTTTCCTTTTTTTTTTTGGTTGAAAAGTTCTACTTTAAAACAGAACCTTAAATTTTTACCACATCGCTATAATGTTTTTATTTGGAATATGGTTGTTTATGTCACAAAGAAAAACAAAAAAAAAACCGAGAGAAGAATATTCTACAATTCTACATATTGTGTGTATCTATTCACCACTCCACCACACACCACTTAAATGACACTATTTGTACTGACTAAAAACCATAAATAAAAAATTAAAAATCATTAAAGAAAAAGAAATCACATATAAGTGGTTTTTTGCATGATAAGTATAAAAAATAATAATTGATATCTGTCATTAAACAAACATTCTGATTGAATAATTTGTGGCAACCCGTCACATAATCAGGGTTATTATAACGTTGAATCTTTTTTTTTTTGAAAATTTATTTCATTTGTTACATTTGTTACATTTGTTACATTTATGACATTTGTTACAAAATTGATAACAAAATGTACACAACTGTAACCAAAGTAGTAAATAAATAAAAATCGATACCGTGCGAGTAAATTCTCAATTTATTACCATAAATATTTATTGTAACAAATAACTATAATATATATACATATATAGATTCCTGTGTATATCATTTACATTAAATTATGTATTTTATTGATTAATACTTTGGTAATTGATCACTGAATTTAATGTTTAATTATTCAGAATATAATTTCAGTCATAGTCATACAATTTTTGCCTTTTATACAATTTGTAACAACAAATATTTAACCCTCTATTAATGTCTATATTATACTTTTAACATTAATTCAACCATCCTACATACTTCATAGATTATATATATAGCCAACTATATACCAACATATATACATAAGAAAGTATAAACTACAAAATGAAGTTATTAATACTTAGGGAAATTTATATTTTCTACCACAGCACGAGCTTAAAATAATCTGCAACATAACTTAATTGCATTGTTAAAATATGCAAGTAGATGCCACAAACAACAAACCATAAACCTATATATAGGTATATATATATATATAATTTATAATTTATGTTCCACTTTGTTTAGTAATTACTGGAGAATTTTTCTCTCTATATGTTGTAAAAGCAATAACCTAGCTCCATATCCGTAAAGTACATATAAATAACATTTTACATAAAAAACAATCCATACCGCCATACATACATACATATACATATGCATGATAGGTAATGTTAGTAAGGTTAAGATATATATGTACAATAACAAAGAAACTGATATTTTTCCATAAATAAGGGCCCAACCCCTAAACCAAGCCAACACAAAGTGTAATAAAATAGCCAAGAAAAAAAAAATTAAAATAAAAAAAAAAAAAAAACTTTATTTTTTTCCATTATTATAGTTGCACCCCAGCGACCCAGACTTGAGCATGAGGGTGTACACGTACCACCCGGTCACAATGTAACTGTTGATACAAAAGCTGTGGCTACAGTAAAATGTGTTTCGCATTATGGCAATCCACCTGCCCAGCTAAAATGGTTTTTAGGTAAGTCTTCTACTTAATATTAAGTTTTAGATTTTGGGAGATTTTCCTGATGTGTAACATCTGTTTGGTTTGAATTAAAGTTTTTGGGAGTCCTTAAAATTTATTAATAAATTTTATAGAAATTTTGTTGTAACATCTGAGGGTTGGCAAAGTGGAAATAATTTTTTTCTTTTTTTTTCAAGAGGATCATTATCATAAAAAACATTTTCCGTATACTTTTGATGCGGGTTACTTTAATTTTTTTTTTGAGGAGGCCATAATTAACAAGTGATGGGCAGTTGCCATTTGTTTTTTTCCTTTTTTTTTAAAAAAAAAAATATGAAAATACATCAAAAAGCTTGACGAGAGGGATGATTATTTTTCCATTTTATATTTCAGGACACACACATACATACCAAGTAGAAAAAGATAGATAGGCACTAATTATTTTTTTGTTGTTAATTTATTCCTTTTCATATTTCAATTTACATTCAAATTAATTCCCAGGCGACCAAGAAATATCACCACTTCATCCTCAAACGAACGCTACAGAGCCAGATAATCCGCGAACATGGTCAGCAGCATCTGTTGTTCAAATTCCAACAACCAGAGAGAGACATGGTGAAATATTAAAGTGTTTGGCTATACACGAGTCATATGCAGCCAAATCGGTGGTAGTTGAGGCTAAAATGGATGTGAAGTGTGAGTATTAGGTTTCCGTTTTTGGGTGCAAATCATTTCATATCTACTAGGTACTTACATACATGTTTAATGAAAATATTGCTGAAAATAAGAATTTCACAACTTCATATGCATTGCACGTAATCTAATTAGAAATTTTATTTACCTATCTTCCTCTAACTACCTTCATAAATATTGCCAACAATAATTCACATATAAACTTTAAAATTGATGTTCCAGATGCACCGACAATCCGATTACTTGGCGCTCCACAAATTGACTTGGAAGAGGGTAAAGATTCATTAGTGTTACGGTGTGAGGCAGATGCAAATCCACCAGCTAGTATAGTATGGCGACGGGCTGGCCGATCGGAAATTGCAAGTTTGCAGGTATTTTTCCAAAATATCATAGAATTTAAAATAGCTGAATAAAATAGAGGAAAATCTATTTGCACGTCACTAGGAATCGCTACAGCTGAGGCCAGTTGGACGTCGTGATGCTGGGTTATATACATGTCAAGCGCAAAATTCTGTTGGGACGTCTGAACAGCTATCCGTACAATTGGATATAAAATGTAGGTAAAATGGAATAAAACAAAACAACAACAAAATGCCAGTGCGGATTATTTGAAATTTAATTAGAGTTATGACAAAAACATAAAAGCTAAAAAAATTAATTTGAATTTCTGTTTGAAATCTAGCAAAATACTTAAGTGCTAGTGAGGTATATTAAAATTCCTTTTTCGAGGCTATTATTAGAAGTGCAAAAAACTTTTGATAAGTCTGAATTAAATATTAAGCGAATTATATGACTTTAGAGGATAATAGACGGTAATTGTGGGAGAAAATAGAAGAAGGTTAAATGTTTAGCTGGATTTTAATTTTTCATCCCTCTTCATCTTTTTTCCCCTTTTTTCTAATTTTTTCTTCTTGTTCCTCCTTTTTTCTCATTTTCCTCCTTTTTTATCTTTATCCATTTTATCCAAAATGTTTCTTTTTCCTACCATTTATTACTTATCCTCCATTTTCTCTCTTTTCTTTCCTATTCCTTTGTTTATTTTATCATTACTTCAGTCTCGCTTTCCATATTGATGCTTGAGAAATAGAGAATATAAGATAAAAATTGCACAGAAAGGGATGAAAATAGGTGTAATTTTGTTCCATCCTTATTTATCCTCTTTCTTCATTGCATTTTATTTATTTCTCTCCTTTAATCCCTTTCAACGTCTTTCCCGTCTTTCGCGTCTATTATTATCATCATTTCGATCTCGCTTCTTTACCGCACCATTTTTTTTTTGTTCAGGGCTGAGAAAATTGTCCCGAAACCTTTAAAACCTAAAAATATCAATTCTAAAATAATTAATAAATTATATATATCGATCGCTCCTTTTAGTCTTTTAATAGAAAAAGGGAAAACGAAAATAGGGAATTGTTGTCAAAGTTAACTAATTTATCATGGTGCCATCAATAAATCTTGAACAAAATTAGTTAAACAAACGTATTGAAACTCAATTAAGTGTAAACCAATTTATCGCCAGATAATGCAACATTGATAGACGAACACGAACAATTTATTTTAATTTAAAAATAGGTATAGGTAGTGGGTGGGTAGGTAGATAGGGAACGGTGAACGGTGAACGGACCATATTTCTATCTCATTTAAAAAGCATTTAACCATTTTCCTTAAATTATGTTTGATTTTAAAAACACAATCTCCAAAAAAAAAAAAAACCCCTATTGAAAGTCACATCAACATTCTTTTCAAAGCGATTCTATTTTCCATAGAGCTGTTTAGTCCTCTCAAATTTCACCGTACATCTTGATAAGAAAACCAAATGGTTCAACTATATAGAGAGGTATAGTATCTGGAGTTTTTCTGCTTCGTATTTTTTTTTTTTGCTAGAAATTAAATGGTGACAAATAAAACATGAGGGTCGCCCTGAACCCAATTTTTTACGATACACGTCAAATAAAAAAACATTAAATCAGAAAAAGCAGAAGTGAGTCATTAAACTAAATATAAAGATAACGTTTAACAGTTCTTTTTTACAAAATGCTTTATCTCCCCCTCTTGGAAAGTTCGTGAATAAATATTTTTTTACTGTTCTGTCTTTTTTTATATTATTTTTTTTTTTTTATGTTTCTGCATATTATGTATATATAAAGATAAGAAAGGAAGTTTATTTGCTCATCCTTATTATCAATTTAGATTCAAAATTATTTAAATGAGTCCAGAGATGGCGGTTTAAATAAACATGCCCAAGTTTTTGGTGTTTTTTTTTTTTTTCTTGTCGCAAAATAGGAATTGCGATTTTTTTTCGGTTACATAATGTTTAGCATTTTTAGTAATTACATAATGCCACCCATAATGAAATGTTAGAAATGTTGGGTAAATACCTACTTAATTCGGAAAATTCATTGTTCATAATATATTAAAATGAATCTTTATTAGGTAAATGAATTTTTAAGGGGAGACATTCTGCTTACATTTTTGCATAGAACAGATAATACGTAGATATGTAAGTGTGAAGTAATCTTAACTTAATTGTATAAATAATATGAAAGTTAAGTTCTGCCGAAGAAAAAAAATAGCCCCAGTAAACATGATGATGAGTATAAAGACACTTTCTGGACTTGATTGTATAATAAAAAGAAAATCACCGAAATACTTTTGTGCCTATATAGACGGTATCGAAATTCTGAATATCGCATTATACTTGAGAAAGAAAATTCTTAGATGTATCCTTACAAATGTTTTCCCCTGTAGTATTATTATAAATCATATTTTTCTCTTCATCAGTGGTTCCAGACTAAGGTTTTTTTTTCATTGGGCGAATTGTGTCTTTCAATTTAAAATCTCATACATGTATGCGAGAACATTTAGTATGATATTGAATAAGTATTTATCCGACTCGAAGGACCAAATATTCTTTGTGATTCTTAAAAATAATTTAAAACGATTTTGCTTACAGATCCACCACGAATACTATCAGCTGGTCCCGATCGACTTACAACTGCACCGCTATTTAGTCCAGCCGCATTTGAATGTGTTGGAGAAGGCAATCCGCCGCCAACATACAAATGGGTTCAAAAGTAATTTTTTTCATTCATAAAATTATCACATTTTGGAAACATTAATTTCGATGCATTACAATTAATTAGAATTTCCCATGGATCAGCATTTTTAGAGCGTGGCCGTGAATCACGATTAGTCATTGACAATGTCACATATGACTATCAAGGTGAATACGAATGCCGTGCAACAAACTATATCAACGGCCAAGATAGATCTGTATCATCAGATCCGATATCACTGCAAGTTGTTGGTGCTCCGCAGGTATTAAGACTGAATCCGGCCATGCATACGGTATCGGTTCGCAAAGGTGAATCGGCCAGTTTATCGTTAGTTGTTTGTGCTGATCCACGTCCACGACATGTTGCATGGGAATGGGGTTCGTTGCGTCTGGAAGCTGGAGCTGGATTCGGTTTGATATCCAATAAAAATATTCCATTGATCATTAATAATTAATTTGGAAATTTTTTTTAAAAAAATTCTAGAACGCTATCGCGTTGACGATGTCATTCAAGATACACGAGAAGATTGCTATTTGGCTACGCTTCATATATCCGATGTAAATACTCACGATTCTCGGCCTTATTATTTAGTTGTAGAAAATGATCGAGGTATTGATCGACACGCAATCCATTTGAGTGTGGAGGGTACGTTTACAGGTGCATTTTAATTTTTTTGCTTTTATTGTTGTTTAGTTCAGTAAGTAAAAATTAGCAAATTTATTTTTGTTCCTTTCATTTCAATTAAGTGCATATGTACTGACGAAGTAATATATTAACTTTTATATCGAATTTGGAAATAGTTAAATAATTAGTTAGAAAAATTATAATTTATTTATTCACTTTAGTATCGTTTTAATGTACCATTGATCATACATTTCTGAGATATGCTATAGATAATTGGATTTTTCTTTTTAAATTACAAAACATTTATTCTTATTTTTTTTCATCGATAGGATGATTAATTGTTACTTTTATTTAGTGCTTAATTTATTATTGCTTAAGATAGCTAGCCATCTTACTTACCTAAATTACCTCGAAAAGATGTCAAAATCCTTGTCTCAGATTAAAAAATATATATATTTCTCCTTACATTAACATTAACAACTCTCTGTGAAAAATCTGGAAAAATCTAACTTGGTTATAAATAAAACCTCACCTAGTCAGAACATTTTCTGTTTGTATTAATCTCCTCAAACACCATATGTTTTTTATGCTACACCCTGTAGAATCCAATTTTTGATTAGTTCAAAAATGCTTTATGAGAATAATTGAGGTTTTCACAAAAAATGCTAGTTTTCCAAAATTGTATTAAAGTAGATATAGAATTCTTTCCAAAGCTCACAGAAAGATTAAAAGATATTTGATTTTTCCCAAATAATTTTTTTTAATCGAAATTAAAAAAAAAAAAGTGCATACTATTAAATTACATTAAAATTAGTTCATCGTATTTATACTTGTACACTGTACAGTACGTACAAAAAAATTAATAAATAAATAAAACAGAAAGTAAGTAATACCCCCACAATCATTTCTCGGAGTGTATACGCATATGAATAATAAATTTGGTCAATACAACCGGTGATGAAGATGGATCAACAAAGTATATAATTTAGATTTGCTGCCACCATAATATACCTAAAAAGGTTATTTTACTTGACATTTAGAAAAATAAGGGCACGTTTTACCAAAATGATGAAATATTACAAAACGAAAATATATTTCAAGATACATTGTCATATTTCTATCTATTTATATTATTTATGGCATCAAATGTTTCTTTTACATTTTTATTTGTTAATAATTTACTGGCATATTGTAAATTGGCTTACGGCAAACAAACAGAGTTTATAGCTAAAGTCGATTTATTAATTTTCATAAATAACTGAATATTCTGGATTATTAATTTCTATTTAAAGGGTAGAATATCAAATACAAACAATTTAAAAAAATTTCTCATAGTCATGATTGCGTTTTGAAAATTAAATTCTATGGTAAATTTGGTTTTGCGTAGATAGATATATATGAGCGAAATTAGTGACATCGAGAAATTTCCATCATTAAAATTTTGCTAATTATGTAATATTAGAAGGGCTCAAGTTCACAAGAGTAACATTAGATTTTGAACTGTGAAATAACGTTGTATTGTACATACATATGTACGTGGTCGTATACATTATGTGAAAACCAATTCTTAGCTTTAATACCATTTACAAGTTAATGAAGTGTCATCGTATTTGGGTTATTAATTATTAATTACAATTTTGTAAAAGTGAACCTTTATTATTAACTCCACAAAATTAGGATTTCAATCGTAGAACATAATACAGAACAATTTAGTTCCGTTACTGGCACAATCATTAAAAGATCGTACTAACCCAAAAGAATGCTGTAGTCGGTACGTTTTCTCTATGAGCATTCCAGATAAATGCGTTTTTGGATTTTCTTCAGTTCACTCGTCATAACTATGGTTTTTGGTTTTTACCCAGTTCATCCTAAATTATTTGTTTTAAATTCTCTCGATAAATTCTCTCGATAAATTCTCTCGATAAATTCTCTTCATAAATTCTTTTAATAAATTCTCTGAATAAATTCACCTGATAAATTCTCTTAATAATTTCTTAACAAATTCTTTAGTAAATTCTCCTGAAAAATTATCTTAAAAAATCTTTTTAATAATTCTCTTCTGAAAATCTAGAATAGTTAAAATCTATTGTACAATGTACGTTATCGGTAATTTTTCAATTCATCAGTAGTACCAGACGAAATTTAAACGGTTGAACTGTAAACCATCATCTCGGATTTGTATACTTATCAAGTCATATTCATACATACCTATCATTTATTTAGAGTTATATATGCTCTGTACATTAGCTTCTCATATCATCAGATTTTTCAAAACAATAAAGGAGGGAGGGAAAACCTATCCAAACAATTTATATATATAAAAAAAAAACGTTTGTATTAAATACAGTAGGTATTAGATTTCCAATTAATTTGTTTTAATTCTATTTTCGAGTTTTTTTCTTCGGTAATTAACTGAAATCATTTAGCCCTAACTATAATAGAAGTAATACATAAAGAAAAGAAATCTTTGAAAAGGACCCTCTTTCTCTTTATATTATTTCACAAACAAGAACACTGAGTTAATTAGCGCTAATTAATTGTCGATATAGAGATTTCTTCGAAAAAAAACAAATTCAATTAAAAACTGTTTGTTCTATTTATACATACGAGAAAATAAATTGAACACCCTCACATCATTAAAAGAAAAAAGAAATTAAATAAAAAATGAGAGAAGAAAATTAATGAAAACGATGAAAGGTAATATTAATAATTAATATATTAATATTTTAAGTAGGTATTTACTGTACAATGTGAATTTTAGGCATATTGAATGATTTTTAATATCATAAGGGGAGTTGCCATCTACGTTAAAAGAATAAGCTTCGATTAGAAAAAAAACTTAACTAACTAACCCTCCTTTATTCTAAGCTCTTTACCTTCTTATCCCTTCAAGTATGGCTTCAATTTGTTAAGGGCTCCTTTTTCTCAGATTTGAGTTAAGAAGAACCCTCTTAATACTCAAGGCTGGCATCATTTTTGTCTCATTAGTCGTGTACGTTAAGTTTTTTTATTTTCAAAAATTTATTATAAATTTTTACATTTGAGGGTTAAGCGATTAACACAATTAATGCTAGACAATAAATTAACAGTAAAATACGTCCATGACTGAAAACGATTCAAATATTGTGTAACATTTTATTTCTATTTTTAAAAAATCAAAATGGCCAGAAAAACAAAAAACTTCAATTTTTAAAAATCAAAATGACTACAAATATCAATAAATTCGTGAACACACAAATAACAAAACAAAAAAACTTAAATGGCTAGCATTGGAACCCAACGGAATACAAACTTTTACTAGCAAAGGATTGGAGAGACAAGACTGCTAAATGGGTAGCATCTTTCAAGATAGATTTTTGTACAGAGATCAATCCTGTTCGAATTTTTCAGATTTCATACAAAACGTTGAACATTTTCATATACATATTGTGCGTTGGAATTCTCAATCGTTACTATATAACTACACTCGAAAAAAGATTTTTTTTTAATTAATAAAAGAAATATTTTTCAGATTTTTTAAATGTGTGTTTTATCTTATAGAGTTTTTATCATATTGGAGAAGAAAAATCTTCAAAGCTATCTATTACATGATCACATAATCAACATAAAATTTTGTTTAATTAAAATGGAAAAAAAATCAACAAAATCGATTTTGTTAAATAGATAAAATTCTGTTAATAAGACAAAGCGAACATTAACAAATTCTGTGGACAAATTTGTACTGTAAACTTAACAAAATCGATTTTGTTAGTATTACAATTTTTTTTTTTAGTGTATATATTATTAGTTAAAAATGTTCTAGCCTATTTAGACTGCATCTTAGAACAAAATACTTATACTTACAAAGAAAATACATATATAAGAGATATCGATCAGTATTAAATATTTTACATAGAATCTAGTTTATTAGATAAATAGAATTAAACAGTTTGTGGCCAATATTGCTTTACAAATTTTGTTTTTTTGTTTTATCAAAACACATACAAAGTGTGCTCAAAGAAAAAAATAAATTTGAAAATGCATACGTACACAGTTCAGTTACAAAAAGTTCTTTTCAGATCCTTTAGAAATGAGTTATCTCCTGGGAATCGCAGGTGGATGCCTCGCTGCACTGTTAATACTTGTTTGCTTATGCATTTATGCAGTACGAACGAAAAAATGTTGCTTCAAAAGTAAGTACTCAAATAAACTAATTTTTTTCCGTATTTAAATGTAAAACTCTATCCAGCAACCAGATACATTTTTTATAATCAAATGAAATCTGTTTCATAATTTTTTTTTTACTTCTCAAAGCAAAAACCTAAAAGTTGCTGATTAATTGAATTTTTTTTTTTTTTTTTTTTATTTTTTCAATTTTGTCTATTTGCAGGCAGAGGGAATTTTAAATCATCTGAAAAGGATAGGTATGTATATATTGCGATTATATTGATGATGTTTTTTTAAGTAGTTTAAAAAGTTTTTTTTGTACAAAAAATGCTTGGTTTACTTTTAATAATTTAATTCAATTTTTTATTTTTAAGTAATGGAAAATTAACAGAAGCCCATCAACTACATACCGCTAGTCTATCTTTCGTAGTTTAATTTTAAACTAAATAATATACAGTCATTGTTATTGCCTCTATAAGTTTAGTTTTGTTTTGTCACAGCCGTACATAATGTCTCAAACTATCGCCTTTATATTATTTACTTCTATACTTTCTTTTAATTGTCTACGAATTTAAAAGCTTCATAATTATAAATGACTAAATTTTTTCATTTGCTTTGGTGTACATGAATTTAATTTTGTCTTTCAATTTTAGTCAACATTTGTCATAATTAGCTATATATATATATCTATTGAATCGTATCTACTAAATATAATGGAGCACTAAAGTCGGGCGCATAATTTCATAGAGAACATTAATAAATATATGACAAAATAAGTGAAAAATGTAGAACATATCGATTTGGATATGTGGTGAATTCGCCCCCTATCTTTCGTAGACGTTGAATGAGATTAAAATTATAGCAAAAAAAAAATGTCAGTCAAAAAACTTGGGTCATTTCGATGGAATCAAAATTAAAGATAAATCAGGGCCGTTTTTTGGCAATTTTTTTTTTAAATTGACACAATTTTGAACATTCTTATTACTAAAAATGTGATTTAGAAATATTGTATTTTTATATTATAATAAACTTTCAGCATTTTTTTGCTAAATGAAATTTTTCGATAACCCTTTAAGACCCACGCACTTTGAACATGAAGGGTTAACCAAAAAAAAATTTAAATTCAACTAAATTTGTTCAAGAAGACTTTTCTTATGTTTTTAGTTCATTACTATTATTTAGTTCATTACTATTACTTAGATCTTCTAGGGTTTTTTTTTTAAAAATTTTTTTTCGAACGCATTCACAATTAAAATCTGAGGAAGCTGAGTAGCATTTTAAACATTTTTGATTAACCCATTCTTGTTCAAAATATATGGTCCTTAAAGGGTTAATTTTTTCGAAAAATTATATTTGGCAAGAAATGCTGAGAATTAAGAAAATTATTGTAATATTATAATAATAGAAAGTTTTAAAACCACATTTATATTATTGAGAAAGTTCAAAAAAGTTTAAATAATCGCCAAAAAAAAAATTCTTTTTTTTTCGTTTTTTCTTTCATCAAAATAACATAGGGAAAGTTATTTTTGTTTAAATAGTCCCATAATAATTTGATAATTAATTCTCTAATGTCGCCACTGGATGTATCTTAATAAAACCGTTTAATGTTGGTAGAAATTTGCTAATATTGTGGATGATCATTAACAGCAAATTCCTTCAATGGTCCAACTACTTTATACACACCATCGTTCTATTTCTATCCTTTAATAAATATAAACCTACATACCAACTACCCCCTAAAAAATTCTCAGCTAGAAATGTTTTAAAACTACTGTTCGTCTACTGCGCTTGCCTTTGCTACAATGTAAATGCATACGAGTTCATTATCTTAAAAGTTTTTTATTGTATTGTATTGTATTGGAGAAAGAGAAAAATTGCTACAATAGCTTTATGTACGTACATATTGTATATCAATATCAAAAGTACTGTATTTGTATTAATATCATAATTGCTACAAATTAATCGTTTCAATGTCTGCTAGTTATAAACTAAATAAAACGTTTCGAAGTAATTTGTAACAACAATGTTGTTTCAGAAATGTGCTACTTGCAAAAGTTACATAACAACGAATTAGTTACTGACTCTTAATATATGAGTAAATTAGATTTACACACACAATGAATTCTAAAGAAAATTTAAGTCAACTACTTTGGAGCGTATATACAAACTATACACATAAATATAATCTTAAAACGAGTATATTTTCAAGCTCAATTGTTTCGCAAAAAAAAGCTCTCAGTGTCGTATGGATGCATACGAGTACAATATAATACATATATGATGTACATACATACATACATACATATGTATGCATAATATGCAGTGATATATGTACATACATTTTCTTTAGCTATACCTATAGTATTATTATAACATTTTTGCTAAGTGCATTTGCCGGTTTTGACACATTGACGCATTCAGTAATAAATCGTGCCTATAATCACGTGCCATGTATGTATATGTATAAGCACTCAATAAAATGTATGCCGTCTTTTTGTTGTTGTTGTTGTTGTAGCTGTTGTTGTGCTGTTTAACAATGTTGCTTACTATGCAATTATCGGTCACGAAAAGCATACACAGAGGGTAAAAGTGAAAAATAAAAACACTTTCCACACATAACCTCACATTGTACAATATACATATAAGTACAATGAAATTAACTTGTAAAATCGGATATCCACATGCAAAATACAAATATAGAAATGTACCGACACATCAAGGAGCTGTGTTTTATAAAATGTTCATGATTAAAATCATGCACAGGGTAAAGAACTGTACCTATAGTATAGGGATAGGTCGCCCATTTCAAATAAATTACGTCCCATTACTCGAAAAGCTTTTCGAAATTACTTTGCTGACTTTCATTTGAATGTTTGCTTACCGCACAGACATCTTTATTTAATGTCGAATGGGTTGATATTAATATTAGCCGTCATTCAGTCAGTTTTTGATGGCAAAGAAATTGTATGTTTTAAGGATTAGGCAAATGAATTGAAGTTGTGTAACGATATGGTTTTAGGTGAGAACAGAATTTATTCAAGTTTTAAATTACAAAATACGACTCAAAAGTGATATAAATTCTTTTTTTTTCTCTAATTGTTCTATTTCCTCCTGTTCTATAAAAAAAATATTCAAAAAGCTTGAATAAAAATGTTCCCGCACTTTTCGTCTTAATGACCAATTCTTGAAAAATACATACATTGAGGAAATGGTACACCACAGCTGGGCGCCAAATTAGAAAATATTGATCATAATTATTTAACAAAAATCGGATATTTTTTTTTGGTAATTTTCAGAAATTTATTTTCATCCAACAATGTTCTTCTAGATAGTCTATCCTGTCTCTTATTGTTGTTTTTTTTGTTATTGGAAGGCGTACACATTAGCTATGGCTAATCGACTCAATTTAAAGCCATTAAAGTTTTCTATGGGAAAATGTCAAATTTTAACTTGTATCGCTAGGTTGCTTACGAAAAAGGGGATATCTTTTCTACGACCTACTCCGGAGGTGTGCCTGTAAACTGAAGTTTAACCGAAAAAACTTTCCATTGTGAAACGAATTGAATAACATTTCATTCCCCGGTTAACAGGTTAATATACCAGTAGAAAATATTTGTGTCAATCCTTCGGGATCTACATGTCTAAATGCTGGCAGAAATAAGCTCCAAAACATAGCAATTTAAATTTACAAAATCGTTGCCAAACAGTTTAAGAAGCGCGCTACACAAAAACATTACAACAACAATTTCATTTCTCTTTCGTATGAGGTTTATTGCCAAAAAAAAAATAAAAAAAAATTACTAACATAATGGGGCGGTTTAAGTTCGGGGCTGCGAACCCTTAAGTCATTGTAATAGTTTCAATATTTCTCAACCATAAATTTGTACCATGCAATTTCGTTGAAAATTCTGTATGAAAATACAAAAAAAAAAAAAAAACTTCAATTTCAATTCCAGAAAAATAACAGGTAGATATGTAAATCATTGCTTCCTTATTTTCAATATAAAACGTATATTTTTCGTGAAGAAAATCTATGTATCTTTATATATATTAAGATACATAGAAAGAGATGCTTTGATGTGAATTGAACCCCTCACGCATTTTCATTTTAGATGGAAAATAATATTATACTATGTAGCTCGAGCATGTTGTATAATATTTTCGATGTTTGACAAAAGGAAATTATATTGTCTTTATGTTACCCCCCTACTTAATATAACGTACGCATACAGTACACTTCAAGTACACCTCTCTACATACTTTTACCTACTTATCTATATCTATATCTATATATATATATATACATACTGTTTGTGTGTGTGAGTTTGTATATATGTATTATATATAGAATAGTATTGCTTGCTGATGGTATTGTTGCAGAGAATTACTGTAAAACTCCAAAAATTATTTGTCTTATCTTTTGGTTTACGGGCTTCTAGCTCACAAAGCTCATTGCTGTCGTTTGCTTTCTGTCATGGCATCAATGGAACAAGCAAATAATATTACATGAACTTGAGAAAATGTTTGGGTAAACAAATCTTTTATGATGTTATTTTTCACGCTTTAAGATACATTTGATATATACATACATATATATATATATATATATACATGTATATATACTAAAACGAAACTAACTACATATATAGATGTATTATTTGTTATACCCACTTGGCTAACACAATAGAAAGTTTATCGCTTCTAAGATGAAAATAAGAAGAAGAAGAAGAAGATGAAAAAAAGATCCAACAAGCAACAATGGAAAAATTTCTATAAAAGCTCGATTTCATATTTTCTAAAGTTTTTCATACATTTAATATTATACATTTATAAATCCATACATATGTACATATATATATA
>JANSTT010016718.1:0-66283 GCA_026745375.1 Platyura marginata | reverse complement strand
ATATTTTCCTGATTCAAAATGAAGTGGTTCTATCCTATTTTATTAGCTTGTGTGATTCTCTTCCTGGTAAGTTTAACATTTAATCCAACAAATTGTTATGAATTTTAAATAATAATCTTTTTCAATCATTTTAAGGGACCTCCAAATTCCAGAGTACCCGGACCAAAATTATGAACATCTTTCGACAATCTTGTAATTTGATATGTTAGATATTTGGAAATTTCTCTTATCAATGTAATTAGTAAATTTTAATTTTCAATAAAAACAATTCGTCGAATTAATAAAGTGGAGTTTTTTTTAACAAAAAAAATTAATATTTGGACAATGATTCTTAACTAAAACAACTACAGCCATCAATTGGCCATGAATAACAAAATTCACAAAATTTCTTAGTCTCTAAATTCGATAAATTCCTTTAACAATTCATATCTCCTAAACCAGTGATGGCGAAGCTATGACACGCGTGTAAAAGGTGAAACGGCAATACACTTTTGGTGACACGTATAACTTTCTCACTTAAAGTAAATATTATTAAATGTTATTTATCTAATGTATTGGACATTCAAAGAACGTTTGTTAAGAAAATCCCAACAGAACAGGAAATGTTAAGAATATCTGGAACCTAATACTAGACACTTTTAGCACTGTGAAGAATCTAGCGATGGCTTTATTCAGAATTTTCTCCTCGGCTTTAAATGGTATTAAAGCAAATAAAAGAAATCAGCTCACAGTGAATTGTATAGAATAGTGAAACGCGATATGAACGTTGCTCCGGGGCTAGAGGGTTAACATTTAAAATTTAGATAAAAAATAATCCCCCCCTAACAGCACTTATGCTAGGCGAATATCAATATCATATACTCACATCATTTTGCGATGATTTTGGTGGAACCCATTTAAAGAAATCCTATGTAATAGATTATTTCGTTTTGTGTCGGCTATCTATGGAACCAGTTAACGACGAAATAATCGAGGTGTTGGTTTATAAACCTTATTTACTAGGGCTACAAATATCACAAAAATTTAGATATTCAATATGTCGTCGAGTTAGAAGGCTCCAAAATCGTAGTTTGCTTTTTAAGCCGACGATGTGACACGATACCCTGTTTAAGCTAGATTTTTATCAAATTTTGACACACCGAACTTAAAAGATAAGCCATCACTGTCATATACTATGGGATCCTTGTTCGAAGAATATCGAGAGAAAAATTTAGCCGACTGTCCATGGCTATGGCGGAATATTTCCATAGAAAACAGATTTGAAAACATTGTAAGAGTAAAAGATTTTTAAAAATCGGAAAATTTGAGTTTAGCCTTAAGACTTCACGCGAATTAAAGCTGAGGAATGTAGGAATCCAACGATGTATAGATGCCTGCGTGTATTATGCAGCTTATATTTGTTTTCAATTTTTCAAAATGAAGTTTAATTTTTTTCGGAATTTAAACCGTTTTCCATGGTAGTTTTATCAATTAACCTATCAATCTTAAGGCTATCGTTCATTTGTTAGCATTGAATTTAAAATTAAAATAAATTTGGAAAAAAGTCAATTTTTCAACAGTAACAAAATGAAAATGAACTCAAACCGCATTTATGGTCTCCATTATTTTGTACAATTTATTTACACAAATAACTTTTTGTTTTTAAAACCTTAATCTTATTACAAACTAAATTAATAAATACATTCAGCTCGCTTTTATTCATCGTCCCTTGGTTTTGGATAGTACTGTGTTAAATGCGAAGATAGTTCCAGAGCAAGCTCTAAACTACTAGCACACAATACCCGACGTGACATAATATCCAATACACCACCTGATGGATCTATACAAACGCCACCAGCTTCACGTACAAGTAAATCAACTGCAGCCATATCCCAAGCGTGCATTCCAAATTCGTAATGTGCATCTGAGGCTCCCATTGCAACATAGGCCATATTCAATGCAGCACTTCCAATTAATCTCAATCTATTTTTTCGAAAAACTCATTAATAACAAAAATGACATTTCATCAATATTGATTGAGGAAAAAAAAAAGAAAAAAACACAAACCCATGACACAGTTTTATTACTTTACCAATATTCTCAAGGACTATTGCGACTTTTTGCGGTTCTCTGCTGCTACCAAATTCCGTTGAAATCAATGCACATTTCAATTCTTTTGTTTGAGACACTTTCATTGGTATGCCATTGTAAAAAGCGCCCCGACCACGTCGGGCCGTAAACTTTTGATTCAACACCGGATTGAAAACAATTGCTATTTCGGTTGTCTGGAATAAGTCTTCAATCGGATAAGTATTAAGGTTTCCCAACACAAAAATACACAAACTTTACTTTATTCACAACAAGTGCAATCGAAATGCATGAGTGCGGATAGCTATGGACAAAATTCATTGTCCCATCAACCGGATCAATTATCCATGTTGGTGAATTTGTTAGTTCGACTTTTTTGCCCAGGCTTACTTCTTCCTCACCTATAAATCTATACTTTCGATCTATTTAGTGAAATTATAAATGTCCAATTAACTTACTTGTGCACCGGAAATTCACACTTTAGGCCATTTATTAATAGTTGTTCGATTTGTCGGTCTGTTTCGGTTACAAAATCGACCGGAGTTAATTTGGTAGTGACTTCTTTGCGCTGTGAATTTCTGGCCGCAATAATCTTAAATGGAATGGATACAATAAAAAAATATAAGTAAAAAAAATATTATTTTAGGAGATATTGAAGAATCACTCGGAACAAAAGATCGCTCAATAGATTTGATGCCTAGAACCGTTAAAAACTACTGAACTTGTTAGCATTTAGGTATTTATAAAAAAAAAAATTAAGAATTTGATCTAATCAAATAATTTACTTCTCATTTATTTACACCTTTATCTTTGCTAAAATAATGAATATAATTCCACTTAATGCATCCATGTTTATCCTTAGTTATGTAAGTGTTTCCTAAATATTTGTTTAGTGAATAATTTCTCAACAAATTATCTAATCGATCGAGCGGTACTTTAAATTAAAACAATACAAAATTACCAACTTAAGTGTCTACCGGTATTTCATCATATCCAATAAAATAGTATTTAATTTATTTTTTTTTTTAAATATATGTAGGTATATGCGTTATGTATAGATTTGAGTACAGGTAACCCTCATTAAACGTAGTACTTCTATAATGCCTTTTCGATACAACGCTGTTTTGAAATTGCAGACATCCCTTGTACAACGCCGTTCCAGTTTCATATAATGGAGTCTCGAAATTTCCGAATTATCATTTTTTCGCTTAAAATTGAATTACATATTTTCTACGAAGCTCAACTATTAAGTTTTGGGTTGGGAATTATAATACTCCGTCTCCATTACCAGGGTAATGTACCGACGGTAATTTACTCTTGTAAAGGATACGATCAAAGTACGATATCAGTGTCAAAAAAGGTCTGATCAGACATTACCGTCGGTAAACCAAAAAAAACAAGGGTAAGTTTGACATAATTGGAAATATAACTATGAAAATTTGCAAAATAATATTTTCTTTTGGTTTCTCTTGTCGTTTTTTAAAGTTTTCCATATAAATGACGATAAAACTCTTATATTTTCCATTTTTACTTATTAAAAAGAAAGGAAATAAAAAAAATTTCTAAAAATTATTGAAACAATTTTGACATTGACACATGTAAACCGGCTACAGTAAATTACCCCTATATAAAAAGGTATATTACCGCCGGTAATACCTAAGACTGTAATGGATCCCGGCTCCATTAGTCGGATTAATTGAAAACGATTAAACTCTCAAACTTAACTGAAATTTGACAGTTTGAATTTTTTTTTAAATAAAGTTTTTTCATATATAACTGAAAAAATAGCGCGGCACTATTTGTATGGGTTCCTTGTCTCGTATAACGCGAATTTGTATAATGCAGCATTTTTATGGAAGCTAACCTCAGCGTTATACGAGGGTTACCTGTACGTACATCCATATGCACGTGTTTGTGTGTGTGTGTTTGAAGAGCTAGGTGTATAGCTTCTCTTTTTTTTAACCTTTGCAACAAAGAAAATGCATTTCTTTTATGCACGTACATATTACGTACAGTCGTACAATCATACATATATGTACATAAATATGGATTGCATATTAAATCCACTCAATTTATATACAAAACTATCGAATATAATACCAAATAATTCACTGAGAATTAATTTATTTTTATCGCATGAACAAAAACGCTTAGCTTAAAAGACAAGAGAGCATGTAAGTTGGGAGGCAATATCAAGGTTCAAAATAACAAAAATATAACTATTTTCGAAAATTAAAATTAGATTCGAGTTTTATCAATAAATTAATTTTCATTTCATATAATAATGATTACGGCAAGTTTGCAGGTTTTTGTTCAAAGTCAACATTATTTTTGTTATAAAATTATATAATCAACAAAAACGACAGAGCTGAATATATAATTATAAATAGTCACGGTAATCAAACTGTAGGTAAAGTACTATCTCTCTAGTGTGTCATATATATTACAAAACAGATTTATTAGCCATCAAATCTAACAGGTAGTTATATATAGTGATACTTGTACATCGCTCTGTGTCTGTAGTACATAACAACCATTTTTAGTCTATGATGGAAAAAAGAAAACCGAAAAAAAAACGAAAAACGAAAAATAAAAAACAAAAAACAACAAAAAAAAACTCACCTCACCACCTTCATCAACCAATTTCATTGCCACCTCATAGCATCTATCTAAATTTTCTATAACCATTTTTTTTTTTATTATATTCTAAAACCAATAGGCCACCACTTTGGATACACCACCTACGTAATCACCACCACAAAAAAAAACACTCAATATTTTTATATTTTTTTTTTTTTGGGGGGAACGGGAATTTTGGATACGCTTTTTAGTGGAGCCGATAATTCGGATAGGCAATGTGCTGTTCATAACACAACAGCAGCGGATCCGTTCACCATTAATGTTTCACGTTATCACTTTGCAAACGCTAACCATGAACTAGTTAGTTTTGTGCGATTTCAACGCATGGGCAAATGACGACGGTTATACAACTATAAATACGATGACGACGTTGACGGAGAGATGGCTAAGGTCACAATGTCATGATAGAAAAAGAAAAAAATAAGTTAAAATAGCAAAAAAAAAAATTATTGTTGTTGTTATATTGTCGGGAAAATGTAAATCTCAGACATTCATAGTTCAATTGCTGCACACCAGAAAGGAAAATATTTGATATTCGTATGTATGCAGTACCGTCGAATAATTCAAATATAGCTACAATTTGGTTTGTAACTATCAAATTTAAGCTATATTTGAAAATGTCGGTGCTGCCATCTAATGTGAATGTTGTGAATTTATTTTTTTGTGTTTTGTTACGATTTGGTTTTGTCTACCCTTTCCATATCAACACAACCCTCCTCCGCCCTAATCATATCCACTATATATACACTAACACGAATTGTGTCAGAATTGAATAAGAAAACTTATCAATTTTTCCTAAACTCATCCAACATTTCAAGGTTCTAGCTCATGTATGCGTGTGTGATTGAATTCAGGTGGCCCATAAAGCCATTGGTATTGTATTTTTAAGTTACATAAATATAATTTAGTAGTGATTGATTGATTAATTTATTATTGGAGTGTGATTTTTTAATTATCACTGTATACACTTGGGCTGCATTAGACCAGTCACGTAGTTAGTGTGGATTTGATTTTTAACCAATACCTATGCAATGTCGTAGTAGTTAGTTACATAACATGACTCCCTTAATTGTTGAAATATTTTAATGAAGGCAATCTTATTCGAAGTATTAGTACATATGTAGTAGTAATTTAGTAATTTAAAAATTTTATTTCTAATCTTTTTTGGCATATAAATTTTTTTCTGTTTTCTAACAAAATATCGAGAAAATAATCAAAATATAAAAACTGAGTATTCAACATGCGGCTATTTTTCTAGAGTGACATTATTTGGCGAAAGAATAGGTTTGAGTTTAATAATTAATTAATTAATTAATTAATATCGAAGTAGTGGTTGACTTCAATAATTTCTGGAATAGTATTCTCTATAATTTTGATTGGAGTTGCTCTTCATTATATTTTATAATGAGAAATTTACCTTGATGAACATCCGCTCAGCAAACGGATATTATAATTATGAGTTAAATAGATTTTCGTAGTTATAGAATGATTTCCTCTAAAATAAATTGTTTTCATTATGTACAACTTTTTTTTCTTAAGTTCGAATATCGATCGTTAGAATTGGTTGAAAATAGTGTAAAAAATACGATGTCAGTTGAGAATTTTTTTTTAAATCGGGGGATTCGACTTTAGGCTTTATACAATATTTATTTTTTTATTTTTTTTTTTTTTATTTTTTTATCGGAATTTAAGCTTTTTTCAGGCGTTTCATAGTAAATGTGTAAAGATGCATGGAAATTCTATACAAATCACTAGAAATCTTCAGAAATTTTAAGATAAAATCTATGGAAGTCTGGAATAAAAAATGTTTGTTCAATTTTCCCAATTATCTTTAAAATTTGGCCGTTTGGCAATTGTTAGGGTGGAACATTTCGATAGAGAATAGCGTTATATTAGTAAAAGATTTTTTTAAAATCTGGCGATTAGAATCTATGCTCGAGACTACACGCAAATTAAACCTGATACTTGTACAAATCTAACGATATATGTATATGCAGACATCTGGATCTAATATCTCAGCAAGATAATTATCCATTGAGTAGAAATAGTTTAACGGAAAATTTATTCAAGGTAGGCTTGGAGATCCAGCTATAAAAAAGTTTTTTTTTTTTAATTAGCAGCCATTGACATATTTTCTGTACTTTCTGTTGTGCACAATATAAAATGGGTTATTGCTGTGCTAAGTCAACACATTTCCAAGATATCTAATAAGTCTAGAAGTGGATAATTTCCCATTTATGGGATTATCCATTCCTAACAATATTTAATACATAATTTTCTATTCTAGGGTTTACCGTTAAGGTTAAAAGGATTAGAGCAAATCTATTGATGTTAGTTTGGATGGCATACATGTTCAAGTTCATGTACAATTGTACTTATCCCTTTATTATTATGAAATACTTTTAACGTTTTTCACACTAAATCATTATCAGAAAATCCGAAACGAAAAATTAATCACCTAACCATCTAATTGAATTACTACAAAATATATCAGTATCGAAACAATCGAGTTTATATAATTATCGTATACTTACAGTCTTTTTTTTTAAAGAATTCCAACTTATATCTTTTCATAATGGTGTGATATCACATTGATAGTCAGTTGATTATACTACTTTTTATTATTTTGTATCTACAAAATCTGGAATTAGTGAAAAATATTGCTTCAGTGGCGAAACGTGAGAATGATTGAAACCATCATCATGAGACAATTTAAAAAAAAAACTTACGTCATTTTGATACCGAGGAACCGAAAAAAAAATTTGGTGAGACACACCGAACACATTCACAACCTCCAAAAAACAATCCAATATTCCTGTCTCCTGAACAGCAATAATTTTTTTTGCATTTTCTTTCATAAAACAATTTTCTTAGAAGCATCAACGCGTATTAATTTCACTAAAAATTTGATGTTCATTCTTCGATAGAGGAGTAGAGAATCGCATAGAATATAAATTAAATCTAGATATGGTTGGATTCAAAAGTCTATAAAAGGGACTTCATCACCAAAAAAAAAACAAAAATCACCAATTTTTTTAAAAATAACCGCGGAGAGAAGATTTTTTTTTTTTAATTATACATCTTTTTAGAGTCTTTTAAAATTTAATGAAATGTGAGAAAAATTTATTACTTAAAAATTCTGTTACCCCAAAAAATATCTCTCCAATGAATAAACAATAATTGCTTAATATGATTTCTGTGGATGGTCAGATGATGATGTCCTGATGATGCTGAAATTACCAAAATAATGATGATCATTTCACATGAAAGCTTAAGATTATTTTGTGCAAAAAACAAAAAAAGAAATAAATAAGAAAAAACCAAAATAAATGAAAAAAAAATAAATAAGAAATTATCCAAAAATCCGAATTGAAATTTTGATTCTGGAAAAAAAATTTTGATTGCATCAAACTAAACTTTAAGCAAAACAAATTATGATCGGACTGTTTGATGATTGTTTTTATTTCTATTATTTTTTTTTTAAGTCATAACAACAACAAATATATATCTATAATATTTTTTTTTCTCTATATGTATTGTATATATATATTTTTATTTTTTATATTTTTTTTTGACTAAATTAAATGATAACGTTTAGGTATAATTTTTGATATGTTTTTTTATCATAGTATTTTTTTTCCATTTTTTTTTTTGGAATGATATGTTTCGTTTTTGTGGTTCGACGCCTTAACAACATACTAAATATTATTACGATTAATAAAAGCTTTATTTTGTCTTTGTTGTTCACTTAAATTTGTAGGGCACATTTTTTTTTTCAATATGTATTTTATCGTTATATGTATTTTTTTACATCTATTATTATTATTATTAATTTTATGAATGTATGTTTGATTTTTAATTTATATAATAAGTGTGCAGTGAAAGATCTATTCACTTAATGCTTAATGATACAAAAATTAAAAATAAATATTTTTAACAATCTGTTATTAATAAATATATAAATAATTTTTAAATTAGACAGTTTTTAAGTACAGCACATAACAAACTAATTACTAAAAATCAACTTAATTAAAAAAAAAACAGGTAACTGTTTGTAAATACAAAAAAACTTTATTTTGATCGGATTATTATATAGTAGACATTGCAAAATTGTATTTATGTCATTATTCTTAACCCTTCTTTGAGCCATAATTCAAATAATAAGAATAAATCAAAATGCACTGTTATTTTTGTGTTTATTCTCATGTTCTTCAATTATTCCTATTTTTAGTTACTGTCCACTTGTTTAAAGAAAGACCTTTTAATTGAAGGCCGATAGATTTCATTTTAGACCGAGGTTTAATGTAAAAATATTTTTTGCACTCGAATTTACGCATTGATTTCATTATTCCTCCTCTTTTACAATTAAATCTATAATTAGCGGCGTCAACATCGATCTGTCAGTCTGGAATTGGTGTAACTTTCCATGAACAATTTTTTTAAACCATATGTGACTATTTTTGAAAAATATAATTAATGAGCACTCATTAATGTTTGGTGAACAAAAAAACCCCCGCTGATACCCCGAATGGACATATAAATTCTTATTGCACGTGAAATGTTTGTTTCTTCTATCCATTCAAATTTAATGATTTAGATTTTAGATTTAGCGATAGTCGATTTTAAATCAATTTCAAAATATTCATCCATAAAAATTCCTACCAACTGCTACGAATGTCTTACGATCGTTAGGGTGGAACATTTCAATTGAATAAATTCAAAAACGTTATATCAGTAAAAGATTTATGAAAAATCGACCGATTAGCGTATAGCTTCGAGATTACTTAACCATTTTTTAGGCGGTGTGGAGATTATATGCGGAATTCTATAAAAATCACATGAAAAGCGGCGATCATTCGGATGGGACATTTTAATAGAGAATAGCTTTAAAAACATCACATCAGTTAAAAAGATTTTTTAAAAATCGGCAAATTCGAGTATAGCCTGTAGTCTGGATCTATCTCGACGTTTAGTATTTATTTTTAGTTTTTCTTGAAGCCGTTTTCAGACATTCAGGCATGTTTGAAAATCTCAGAATATAAAAAATTATATTACAAAGTTCTAAAATTAAAATCGTTGTGAGAACTTCCTTTGGATATTTGTTATAATTTGTGCTAAGTATAAATAATATTTGTGCAATTAATTGGAATTAGAGATTATGGAAATTTTCAACTTTAAGCACTAACTTAATTTCCATTTATATATTTAATAAAATTATAATTTCTATAAATCGCATCTTCAAACCAAAATCAATACCGAATATTCTTTTCTTTATGGAATTATAATAAATAGTAAGAGGAACTTAATTAAAAACCAGGAAAAATTTAATTCTATGTATGTATGTCATTTAGTCAAGTGTTTGTAGATTTAAAATGTAAAGGCAGAAAATGCAATTTTTATTATATTATTGGTGAGTGCATTTAATTAGCATCTCTCGCTCTATTACTTTAAAAAGCGATATTTATGTAAATACACCTGACATTTAAGTCTATTTTTATTCTATACATAATTAATCTATGTGTTGTGATATTATCATGATGTGTTGTGACTTTCCCTAAGAAACTATTATTAACCTTAACTCAGATAATAATTTTATTTGCCTTTTTTGCAAATTTGACAAATACAATTCTTACCAAAGTACTTCAGTATGTAAAATAAAAAATTAAGTAAAAATAAAATATTACAGCCCATAATTACATCTATTTTTAAATAAACTTATATAGTAAATACATTTAAATACTTACTCTTACACACACACACACACACACACACACACACATACACATATGTATAACAATAACAACTATTTAGGTATTTAGTGTCCTTCCAATGGTTTATTTCTAAAAAGTTCTTCAACAATACTTTCATCAGCCAATGTTGACGTATCGCCAACATCACGATCATTTACAGCCACTTTTCGCAAAATTCTGCGCATTATTTTACCGGAACGAGTTTTCGGTAATCCCGGTGCATGCTGTATAACGTCCGGCTGTGCAAATGGGCCAATTCGTTCTCTGACCAATGTTTTCAATTCACTGATCAATTTTTTGTCAAACACACCGTTTGCATTCGGAGTTATGAAACAATAGAGACATTCACCTTTAACGGGATGTGGACGAGCTACGACGGCCGCTTCTGATACGCTACTGTGCTCGGTTAGTACTGATTCTACTTCAGCCGTTGACATTAGGTGACCGGATACATTGAGCATATCATCGACACGACCGGTTATCCAAAGATATCCATTGGCATCGCGACGAGCTCCTGTAAATAAAATAATTAGGACTAGATTTGGAACAATTTTTTTTTAAATTAAAACAATAAACTTACCATCACCAGTGCAATAGTATCCCGGAAATTTTGAAAAATATGTTGACTCATATCGTGGATGATTATTGAATAATGTTCTCATCATTCCTGGCCATGGACGACTAAATACCAAGTATCCTTCTCCTTCACCTTCAATTTCTTGCCCACTTTCATTTAGCAAACTAGGTTTTACACCAAAAAATGGATACGACTGTAATGAATTTTTAATATTAATATTATCGATCAAACGAAATTGATTGATCTTACGGCTGATCCAGGTTTCATAGGCGTTGCACCTGGCAATGGAGTTATTACATGTCCGCCAGTTTCGGTTTGCCAAAATGTGTCCACAATTGAACATTTTTCTTTACCAATAATTTTATAGTACCACATCCATGCCTCTGGATTGATAGGTTCACCAACACTTCCAAGAACTCTTAACAGACGCAAAATTTAATAATTAAAATTAATATTTATGAAAAAAAAAATCATTTTACTTCAATGTTTCCAAAGAATGTTTCTGAACAGGTTCATCGCCAAATTTCATTAGAGCTCGAATAGCTGTCGGGGCCGTATAGAATTGATTCACCTTATACTTATCGATTACATGCCAAAATCGATCGTTCTCTGGATAGAATGGCGTACCCTCAAACTACAAAAATTCTAAGTAAAAACGTTTTTCTTTTCAAATAACAATTTTAATCTAAATTACCATAACCGTACTGGCCGCATTAGCTAACGGCCCATAAACACCGTACGTATGTCCGGTAATCCAACCAATATCTGCTGTACACCAGTAAATATCACCAGGCTTATAGTCAAACACAATTTTAAACGTTGTTGTTGCATAAAGCAAATACCCAGCTGTCGTATGCAGTACACCTTTTGGTTTACCCGTTGAACCACTTGTATACAACATAAATAAGGGATCTTCAGCACCCATCCATTCAGGATAGCATGCCGGTTCAGCATTTTCCATTTCATCGTGCCACCATACATCACGATCATCGTTCCACGGGGTATTTTCCAATTGTGCCGAATACTCTTCATTGCCGGGTGTCACGCGATTTAGATGGGCCACAACAATACATCGATCAACATGATGTCCCATTTTGTCGGCCTTATCCAAGGCTTCGTCACAAATTGATTTCAAATGTAACGGTTTTTCGCCTCGCCATGCACCGTCCGATGTTATTAAGACTTTAGCCTGACAGTCATGCATACGTTCAGCTAGTGAATCGGATGAAAAGCCAGCAAACTGAAAATTAATAAATTGAATTCTAGAGATGATTAATATTTCATAAATTTTCTGTACGTACAACAATCGAGTGAACAGCTCCAATTCTAGCACAAGCTAACATGGCTATGGGCAATTCCAAAATCATTGGCATATATATTGACACACGGTCACCTTTTTTCACTCCATTTGATTTGAGTACATTTGCAAATTGGCACACCAGCATGAGTAGCTTTTTGTATGTTAGGCGGCTGTAATCGTCTGGATGATTACCTTCCCTGAAACAACGATTCGTTGGATAAATATTTATTGTGACGCAGATATTTAGTGTGGAGTACAACAATGGCGGTACTATTTAAAAAAAAAACAAAAAACTTACGTCATTTTGATGGAGGTAAATGGAAAAAAAAATTGGTCGTTCACCGAACATCTTGACCGTTTTTTTCGGCGGTATTTCAAAAAACTTTCTTAATACTAAAGATGGGGTTTTGAGATTTTGTATTTTTATATTATTTAAAATTTCCAGCATTTTCTATGAAACAAAATTTTTTGGAAAAAGTTAACCCTTTAAGATCCATACATTTTGAACATGAAAGGGTTAACTTTTTCCAAAAAAATTTATTTGCCAAAAAATGTTGGTAATTTAAATATACAAAGTTTCAAAATCACATCTTTAGTATTAAGTAAGTTCAAAATTTTTTAAAAAATCATCAAAGAAAATACCCGGTCAAAAATGTTCTAATTTTTTTTTCATACATACTTGGTCTTTGAACATATTGTCTACACATTCTTTTAACCTTCAATGCCTTCAATGCAATATTTATGTATGTAAGAACGGTTTACAAGAATGTTTACAAAATATCTTAATAATAAATAATTTCTTGTATTGTGTTCGATTTGTAAAATATTTTAGATAAGATAATTTTCGCTAACTTTAAACAACACGTCAGAGATTTTCGTTTTATCAAATTGATTTTTATGTTTTAAATCAATAATATCTTGGCCTACATTTTTACCTTTCTCTATAGTTGGAGATAATTCAGTATACTATAAATGATGCAGGTATATGACAATCACCTATTAATATCAAAAGAACTTTAAATTGGAGTTAAATTGAGTCACGATTGAATGATTCGCAAATTATCGATATTAGATTAGATTAAACCACAATACATTTTTCAGGTGATTCGATAAACGTCATTAAATAATCACATACAGATTGCGCATGATTTTTGGCGCAAATCGATCATTTTAAATCATACTGAACTTTTGCCTTTATACTGAAATGCATCAAGTATATCGCGCATGATTTAGCATTTAGAGTACTATTATTATACAGTTAAGTATGCTTACTCATTTCAGTTAATTATCGAAAAACAGCTGGTAGTTACTTTCCATATACATACATACAAGAAGTGATAGCTTCCGTTGTGATTGAATCATACGATTTTTTTTTTGGGTATAGTCTACAAGTGATAAGAATAATCGAAAGATTTTAATGTTATCTGAGACCAGATGATGGGTCATAGGTAGATATGGACATTTGGGTGGTGCGATGTATGATGTGTGGTGAAAGTTGTAAAAGTTGTTAATTACATAAATAAAGAGAAATAAAATTGTGATCAACAGAGGAGGCAAAAATTTATTTAATTCGTATAAATCATGATTTGTTTACCAAAATGTCTATAACACATTTTTATAGAATAATGGGTACTATATCTAAGCTTGATTTGATCGTCTATGGGACCCTTAAGGCTAAAATTGTACAATTTTCAATTGATCTTGCGTTAAATTAAACTTTAAAGATGGAAAATTTAAATTTAACCAATTCCTTTTGATATAAAAACCATTCATTTACTCGAAAGGTAGTGGGAATGAAGAAAAAATGATTATGGCAACAATTATAGAGAATATAAAAATGAACATGTCATTCATAAACAAAAAAGTTCCTCGACATACCGTTATGGCGCTCCAATCAATTGTATGTAATTTCTAGGGTTTTTAATCATTTACTCGAATAATATTTGGGTTACAAAAAAATGAATGTAACAAAAATGACAGAGCATAAAAAAATAAAGATTTTATTGATATACCAAAAAGTTCGACGATCTACAGTTATGGCGCTGAAATCAATTTTATGTTATCTATTGGGTTTTTAATCATTTGTATTCAATTATTCCTTCTTTACTGGTTTTTTTTTTAATAAAAAACTGCCTAATGTGTATCGTATGACAACTAAGAAATAATTTATTCTAAAAGTAAAATGTTCACTAATGATAAAGTTCATTAACAATTTAACATTATAAGTAATGTTATCTGATATACGAGTACATTATAATATTACAAAGATTACTTTCTGAATTCACTTTCAAAAATTATGACGAAATATTCGGGTTAATATCTACAGTCAATATTGACAATGTATGTACAATGATTGGACTTATTATTAATTTATATATGTAAATATTGTTATTCTTTAATTTATATATTTATATACGTATATACATAATGCATACGTATGTAATAAACATTTAAATATTCAAAACTATGTTTTTACGTAACTTGATTAATTAAGTCACTATTTAATTAATTAAGACACTACATTTATGTACAATGTAAATATGAATTGTAATAATGAAAATTGTTAAGATGACGCGTAGCTTTTTTTCTCTATACAAATATTTATTTTTTCGTAAAAAACATTGGCGATGTAAATAGATTTTTTTCTAATAAAATATTTTAAATTATGTGTGCCTAACACTATAAGAGTTATTTTTAGCAATAGACCTACTTGTAGATCTGCATACGTTTAAAGTAAATATGCGCAATCTAAAGAAAATATTTCAAGATATTCGATATAACCTTTAAGTATTGATTGTAATAGGATACTCTAACCTCTAACGTTAGATATAATACACAACTGTACTAAGTAGTAGGAAATTGGCTTTTTTTCTTTTAGAGAATTATCTTCTCTAATACAAACAAACAGGAGTATCCAAATCAAATAAGCCATATCGAATAAGAATTTAATCGAAAGCATAAAAACACCAGTAACAAACTACACCGTAATGTACCGTACTATGCCGTTACTCTAATCCACTGTACCATTTTACCACTAAACTACCATACTCTACAATGCTGTACAATAATCTATCGTAATACATCATAATCCATCGTAATCTATCGTAATTTACCGTACTATAACATAACGGTATTATACCGGTCTACAACGAACTGTACCGTACTTTACCCGGTACATAATCGTTTATTATTATACTTTACCATACTTTTCTGTACTATAGTGTACTGTACTGTACTATACTGTACAATACTGTACTATACGGTATAGTGTATTGTACCTTAGTGCGCCGAATTTTCCCGTAATGTATTATACAGTAATATACTACATATCACACTGTATATAAGTGTATACCATTGATTAGATATTTTTGTTAACGAAAATATTCATAACAAATATGTAAATTAAACGAAGATACATAAGAAAGCATATAGGCTATGATCTACCTGAATATTAGATGTTGGGTATAGGTATGAATATTATTTGTCAGTGACGTAGCGTGGATTTTATTTTTTCTTATGCTAAGTACACCTCTCTCACAAACGTTTAACTCGCTTAATTGTTGAAATATTTATATACAGATATTTCTAATTGACGTTAAATTTTTATTTCCAATCTTTTTTGCCTTATAATTTTTTTTTTGATTTTCTAAGAAAATCATCATAATATATAACTCAAAACTGAGTTTTCTATCTACATACATGTCAATTTTACTAATTATCTTACATTTTCTTTGATATTTTGTTAGAAAACTGAAAAAAATTTGTAAGGCAAAAAAGATTGAAAATAAAATTTTACTTTAAATAAAATTATCTTCATTAAAATATTTGAAGAATTAATAGAGTTATGCAGATTATATGTAGTAAGAATTTCAAAGATGCATTGAATAGTAAAAAAAATCCTCACTACGTTACTGCCAATTACCATTATTAATTACCTATACAGTACACATACATCAACTTCTACATGTATAGTGTAGATGTCGAGTATCCAAAAAATAAATTTAATAATCTACTATGTCAATTACATGTCATAAATCATTTTAACAATCTACTTAACCCGCATATCTTCAAAACAACAAAACCAACTCAAGCTTTACTTGTCGCCATACATAACATACACCTTTCAATCAAATCAAATGCCTACATAATAAAGGAAAAACCTGAAATTGAAGTACCTATTACATAATCGTACGATAAAAAACCCTGAGAACAAATTCTTACCATTAATCCACATAGAAAAAGGGGAAAAATCAATAAAATATGTCAAAAACTCTCACTATCGCCCATAATAAAATCTTTTACTTTTCCTTCCTTACCAGTAAAAAGCAATCGTATCGGCATGACCATTTTTGACATTTCTATCCAATAAATTGTAGCAAATATTTGTCGATGCACCTTCCATCCATTTGGTAAATATTGGTCCTTTGGAAATGTCAAAATTATAGCTTAGGAAATTTTTCGGATCAGCCGGAGTTTCCCAATGAAATTGCCGCGCAATGCTACCCCAAAATCCTTGAGGATTGTCTATTGATTGCTTATACAATTCATTGTACTGTTCCAATGTAGACACATAGGCGTTCTTGCTGAGATCCGCATTTGGTAGAAAAACACTCTGTTCATTTCCCGACGGCATTGTAATATTTTTTTTTTCTTTCTTTTCTTTTTTCTATTTAATTATGTGTCACTATAATAAAATTTAACAGCCAAATGCCAAATTCAATCAAATTAATAGATTTATTTATTATTTATTATTAAGTCACTTATGTACATATATCACTATCGAACATCTATTTCACTGTAGACAATAACTCATACTAAATTTAAAATTTTGCACAGCGCATTCACTTCCGAAGGTAGGTATGTCTAGCTGGAATGTCTACTACTGGACTGCAGGAAGGGGAATTTTGAACACTGTCTGTATTTAACTGTACAGATAGAAACGTTTTTCCGTTCTCATATATACAACACATATGACGACATTAGCGCAATCGTACGATATATCGAAAGAGTACAATATATAGGGGACTTTGACACAGCCAGTTTGTGTATGTAGGACCTATTCTATAGAACCCTATGTGCTTTAAAATAGAATTGAATTTTTGTTTTTTTAATAAAATTTAGAATTTTGTAAACAAGTAATGTAGAAAAAATTTATAACTAAAGAAATACAATTTAATAATAAAAATGAAAATTGGCTGGTAGAATTTGTTTCAATTTAATAGGCTAAAAAGGCAACGCAGTCACAACACCATCGAAAATTGTGAGAAAATGATCGAAACTTTGTTGTATTTACAGTTTTTTTCAAATTCATATAGGAAAAGTGGGCATTTCAAAAGAATTTTTATAAGAGAGGCTCCAAAAAGGGTTAAAATGATGACCCACTATTATGCAATACAGCAAATTAAAGGTTTTTTGTTTTCATTTTTTTGTTGTTGTCCAAATTCATATTTATAGTAATTTTTTTTTTTTTGTGGTCCTATAAGTTAATGGTGCGGGGTCAAAATAATAGCAATCTGGAATTATGTAACAAAAAAAGTTTGCTTTATTTGCTTTTGGGTGTGGAAGCAAAAATTATGCCTTTTAAAATATACAAATAATAAATTTTATTACTCTGCATAATTAATTCTCGAGTTTAATGAGAATGAAGATAATCTATTATCCGAATTTTCCTTTTCTACAAAATTTAATCTTAATGAAGGTAAATTTTAATACTTTATTGAGGGCGTACCGAATGATTTTATTCAAATTTCAAATATAATTTCAGATTCCTTCATAATGTGTTGAAGGAAGATAGTCATACACTAATACACATGACTATGGAGTCCCTGAAATTAAATTCTTTTATTTACAATTCATTAAAATAAACAAAAATTAAATCAACAAATTATAAAATTTAACACTTTTAGGATCAATCACAATAATTATCATACAATTACCATTATTGAGGTCATATTTAACTAAAGACAATAATAATAATTCTTCTTTTTTTTTATCAAAGAAATCATTTCATTTGTAAATGTCGGTAAACATAAAAAGGTATAAAATTTAATCAGTAATTACATGGGTAGTGACATTATATCAGTGACGTAGCGTGAATTTTATTTTTGTTTATGCAAAGTACCTCTAAAAGCGCTTACTATAATCCGTATAACTCCTTTAATTGAGCAAATATTTTTATACAAATAATTTTATTTTAAAGAAAATTTTATTCTCAATCTTTTTTGGCTAATAAATTTTTTTCAGTTTTCAAATAAAATATCAAGAAAATCATCAATTATGTAAATCAAAGCTTCATTCTGTATAGAAAAATTGTCTTACAGTATATCCAGTTTTGAATTGCATATATTAATGATTTTCTCAATATTTTGTTAGAAAACCGAAAAAAATGTATAAGGTAAAAAAGATTGAAAACTAAATTTTACTTAAAATAAGATTAAATTCATTAAAATATTTGGAGAATTGATGAAGTTATATGGATTACAATAAGAATTTCAGAGGTACTTTTGCATAGACAAAAAAAAAACTCACGCTACGTTACTGCTTTATATTAAATAATGATCTGCCAAAAGCTATAAATTCTCCGCATAGATAAGTATGTATGGTAAGTGCGTGTCTGTTGTGTTTGTATATCTATACAGAAAATGTAGGAGCTGTAAATCAATTCTTTCTTTGTATCCGATTTTTCCTATATACAATGATGATGACGATGATAAACGTGACATGCCATAATTGCTACGTTGCCCACCAAAGAATAAATATATCGAGCTCCAAGTCATTTAAAAAAAAAATAATCAAAGACGTGACTTGATTTGAACTGCCGGTGAATCTTCTGGTCTATTACGAAACAATTCCTCAACAATTCCCTCTTCAGCCAAAGTTGAGGTGTCACCCACATTCTTATCGTTAACAGCAACTTTACGTAAAATTCTTCTCATTATTTTACCCGATCGAGTTTTTGGCAATCCCGGTGCATGCTGAACGATATCCGGTTGCGCAAACGCTCCGATTCTTTGTCGAATCAAAATTTTCAATTCATCAACTAATTTACTATCGAACACTTGGCCATCCTTTGGTGTGATAAAGCAATAGAGACATTCCCCTTTGACAGGATGTGGCCGAGCAACAACGGCTGCCTCTGCAACGTTTTCGTGTTCCGTGAGAATTGATTCGATTTTACTTGTCGGAAGTAAATGACCGGATACATTAAGCATATCATCAACACGTCCAGTTATCCAAAGATATCCGTTGACATCCCGACGAGCACCTAGGAGAAATAACCTTTTTTATTCATTTTCATCGCGAAATTTTTTTAAACACTCGCCATCTCCTGTGCAGTAATAGCCCGGAAACATTGAGAAATATGTTGACTCAAAGCGTGCATGATTATTGAAAAGAGTTCTCATTATTCCTGGCCAGGGACTACTAAATACTAAGAATCCTTCGCCTTCACCTTCTATTTCGTTACCACTTTCATCCAACAAGGCAGCTTTTACGCCGAAGAATGGAAAAGCCTGTACCAAAAAAAAATATTACCAAATTTCTTATGAATCTAAAAAATTTCTCTAAACATACAGCGGATCCTGGCTTCATTGGTGTTGCACCTGGCATAGAAGAAATCAAAAGACCACCAGTTTCGGTTTGCCAATATGTGTCAACAATAGCACATTGTTCATTTCCAATATGTTTGTAAAACCACAGCCAAGCTTCGGGATTGATTGGTTCACCAACTGTCCCAAGAATTCTAGAAAATTGGAACAAATATGTTCACTAATAAAATTCTAGAAAATACTCCTACTTTAGTGAGCTTAGGTTATGCTTTTTTACGGGTTTATCTCCAAATTTCATCAAAGCCCTAATGGCAGTTGGGGCTGTATAGAATTGGTTCACTTTGTATTTATCAATTATGTGCCAAAATCGATCGTTTCCAGGAAAGAAAGGAATTCCTTCAAACTGTATAGAGAAAATTTATTAGTTATTTCCATATAGAAATTGTTTCTGTTTTCTTTGGTTACCATAACTGTTGTTGCGGCATTCGCTAATGGTCCATAAACACTATACGTGTGTCCAGAAACCCATCCCATATCGGCCGTAGACCAAAATACATCACCTGGCTTATAATCGAAAACATATTTGAATGTAGTGCTGACATACAACATATACCCAGCCGTTGTATGCAGAACTCCCTTTGGTTTACCCGTTGAACCACTGGTATACAACATAAATAAGGGATCTTCAGCATTTACCCATTCTGGGGTACAAATCGAATCGGCATTTTTCATTTCATTGTGCCACCAAAAATCTCGATCAGCAATCCATTTAATGTTCTGCAATTTCTTTGCTTGTTCCTGACATCCGGGTGTCACTCGATCCAAATGTGCAACGACAATACATTTCCTAACATGGTGTCCCATATCGGACGATTTCACTAATGCTTCATCACAAATGGTTTTCAATGGCAACGGTTTTGTGCCACGCCACACTCCATCCGATGTGATTAGTATTTTTGCTTGACAATCGCTAATACGTTCGGCTAGTGAATCTGATGAGAAACCAGCAAACTGTGAATGAATGGATGTTTAGATAATCCTATAGAAAATCATCTAAATTCTAAAAACATACCACAATCGAATGAATTGCTCCAATTCTAGCACATGCTAACATGGCCACAGGTAATTCCAAAATCATAGGCATGTAGATCGATACCCGGTCACCCTTTTTAATGCCGTGAGATTTTAGAACGTTGGCAAATTGACACACTTTTTCCAGTAAACTTTTATAGGTGATGCTATTCGTGTCATTCGGTTGGTTGCCTTCCCTATGGCGAGATAGTAATCGTCAGTTTATTTAATAAAAATTTATTTTTTCATTTTATACGTTTTTATACATTTTTATACGTGACTGTAGAAAATTTAAGGGAAAAACAAAATTTAAATTAAAATAATCAAAGGAATGAATTTGAATAAGAAAATTTAAAGGAAAACCAAAATTAAAATAATCAAAGGAATGAATTTGAATAAGAAAATGTAATGGAAAACCAAAATTTAATTAAAAAATCAAAAGAATGAGATTTTATAAGAAAATTTAAAGGAAAATCAAAATTCAAATTAAAAACTATACTCAGACAATATTGTAGATGGCGTTTTTACAAATTTGTGCTAGAATCACCGCTCGCACCTGATCGTCCCAGCAACTTCTTACATTTTGCCCGCAAGTATTAAATCAAATTCAAAATAGCGCGTCCAAAAATGATCTTGTGCCGTCTAATTATTATCTAATTTCTTTTGTATATGTACATATGTACCTACATATACCTACATTATGTCTAGCCAAAACAATTGTACGTTATACATAAATATGTGCTGTATGTATGTATGTAAATATATAATACTCGAACAAAACATTGGTTTTTACCAACACTTTTTTTTTTTTTTAATTTTGACGTGTCTTCAAAGGTCATTTTTTTACGTTAATTCAATTTAGTTAGATATAACCTTGATGGAAGTATAAACAACACTAATTACATATGATTTCCGTATTGTACTCTTCATACCTGCAATAAAAATTCTACTAAGTCTAAAATTGTCTCACCAATAAAATGCCACCGTATCTGCATGTCCTTTGGCCACATTTCGATCCAATAAATTGTAACAAATATTTGTCGATGCTCCATCCATCCATTTAATGAACACCGATCCTTTTCGTATATCAAAATTATATTTGAGAAAATTATTCGGATCGGCCGGAGTTTTCCAATAGAATTGTCGTGCAATCGTTCCCCAGAAATGTTGCGGATTCTCTATCGATTGTCGATATAATTCATGATATTGCTTCAAACTGGACACATAAGCCTGACGGGTAATGTGCTTCGGTGGAAAAATGACACTGTGATCCGACATTGAGGGCATTTTAAAGTGGAAAAACCGTTTCAATTTCATTAACAATCAAATATTATTAGTATCGTGACCGATTGTTTCGATAGACAATTTGTTACTAATTTTTGTTTATTCTTGTGAGTATATAAACAAACATTTTATTGTTACATCATATTTTTATATATAATGAAGGTATATTAGGAACAATTAACTTTGATTGGTATAGTTGAATTGGATTATCCCGCCATAGCAAATAAAGCAAATACAAATTAATTTTTAGTGTCATAATTTTTAATTAACAACATTTTTTTTTTAATTTACAAAACGCACTAAATTATTCTGCCCCTCCGCAAAGAGGAACTCTTGTAAATTATCTGAATATAACAAAATTTATATGGAATTTTATACAACACAACGTTATGGACAACGAATTGCTTGTTAAAATATTATTATTACTTATTATTTGCAAAGAATAACAATCCATTTCTTATTATTGTTGAACTCTATACATATATTCGTTATATATTACATTTTTTAGCAATGTCACATAGGTAATTTGTTATATTTTACATGTGCATACATATATTACATGATGTATAATATTGTTATTTATCTACATACAAACAAATTGATGTTCTAAAATTAATTTTGAATCGTTCTAATGAGTAAAACTATTAATACAAATGTAGCAGAAGTACCATTTAATTATATATTCACTGTCAAGGATAAGGGAAATACAATTACCTCTACATATAAAATTAATTTTATCAAAAAATCATTGTTTCTGCGAATTTTATTGTTTTTTTTTGTCAGCCATTTGCAATAATACTTATAGCCATTTGCAATATACATAGATACGCAGCGATTAATTAATAATAGCGGAATTATGGTGTCGTTGTTTTATTTTTTTTATTAAATAATAAATAAATATTTGAAAATTTTCATCCACAAAATTGAAGAGAGGAGAAGGAGCATAAGAAAAAAAAACTTTTTAATACGAAATATTAAAGATAAGCGGTAGGAGAGTACTTGAACGACTTAACGAGAACGACTACGATTTAAATGTGAGTAAGTAATTAAAGAATCGTAAGAAATCTATGAAGAAGAAAGAGCGATTAAAGAAAATGATGGATTTCTGTATATATATCAAGATCAAGACACGTATAAAATTCTATACAAACCACTTGAAATATTCATAAATCAATGAAAAACGTTAAGATTATTGATCATAAGATCAAAATTTTAGAATTCGGAAAAAAAATGTATTTAGATTTTACCAATTTTTCATTAGATTTTCAATAATAATTCTTAAAAAATGCATAAATTCTAAACTACAGGAGCCTTGTTCAGCGAAATGTTTTTTCACCGTTAGCTGATCTGAATATCTATCAGAAAAAAAAATATTTATCCAACCGTCCATGGATATGGTGAGACTTTTCTATAAAAATACTGGGTAAAAGATTTTAAAAAAATCGAAGGATTGAAGTTTCGCCTTGAATCAGCCCGTAAATTAAAGCTATGGCTTATACGAATCCAACGTTGTATAGATGTCTAGTCTATTTTATCGCTTAGTATTTATTTTGATTATTTTGAAATTAAATTTCACTTATTTTTATTCATCATTCATAGTAAATGCGTGAAGATAATACAGCCAAAATTCTACACAAATAGAAATGAAAATGAAAACAAAAGATCGTATAGAGAAATCCCCCCCCCCCAATCCATTATTGGTACTTATGAGAATTTAACTGTACTGTTAAGTTTGTGTGGTTAAGAAAATAATTTTACCAATTTATAGTATTTAAATAAACACTCATTAATTCAGTCAAATATTTATTTAAAATACAAAACAAGACAATACATTATTAACTATCTCTTACGTACGTATACAATCTTTACACACTCATACAAAAAATAACAAAAATTATTAAATTTAAACGTTGCTAGTGAGCAGATTCCTTAACAAATGCTTCGTATTGTTTTTCATCCATAAGTTCAATCACTTCATCAGGCTTGGCAATTTTTAACTTAAATAGCCAACCTTTATCGTAACAAGATGTATTAACTAACGACGGCATATCTTCGACCGATGTATTTTTTTCAACAATAGTTCCAGAAATTGGTGAATAAATTTCGCTAGCGGCCTTAACACTTTCCAATGCACCACATTCATCGTCTTTGTTGACTATTGTTCCGACATCAGGCAACTGAGCAAATACAACGTCTCCCAATGCTTCCTAAAATTTCGTTAAATATTCATAATTTAAAATTTAAACATAAAATTTTAATGTTAAATACTGAAAACTTTTAAATCTTTATCTTTTATCATTTTATAACTTTATATAACGATTATATCAAATTTGTTTCCCTATTTTCGTCTGAAACGTGTAAAAACAGGGAAAAAAAATCAAAAATCTTACATAAAACCAATTCTATCACAAAAATTATCGGTGGAAGCAAGATCCCATGGATCACTCTATTTTAGAGAATATTATTTACTCTGGCAACACCAAAAAAATCGACATTTCTTTTTCATTATCAGTTAAGTAGTTCAGTGAATATGTTTGGTTATATTAATGTTTTTAATTTACTTTGGATTTACTTTTAAAACAAAGATAGGATTATTTTCACAGTAAGTTAAGTTTAAAAAAAAAAAAAACTCATGACGACAAAGAATTTTACCTGAGCATAATTTGAAATTCCTACTGTGCCAATATCACCTTCCTGAAAAATCCATTCATGTTTCGTTGTATATTTTCTGCCTATTAACATATTTAAATTTAATTAAAAATTATAATCTCAAATGTGCTGTTTTTTTTACCATTTAACAATGAATTAGTTAAACTCAAACATCTTCTTGACTCTGTAATTACTGTGGATTTGTTAAGGTGAAATTTCAATATGTTCACCGATTGTACGGCGGCTCTGTATGAATAACGACTAGAACTAGATAATATTGCACGACACCAAACCATTTTCTATTCTATCACTTGCAACGGATCGATTATACTTAAATTAAAAATTTTAGACAACTACTCCAATGGCTGATACGCAAGTAATCTGTTTTCTTAGAAGAATTTTAATTTAGATTGGCCCAAACAACCTCTAGCAGTGATAACATCACTACCATATGGCATGGTCTGTCATTTATGTATATTATAAATGTAAATTGTACAGAGTGTTCAAGAGATATTCGAACAGATGGAGTTTTGTAACGATTCTCGGAACTTAAATATTAGTAGATGTCAATTAGGCCAAATTCTATTTAAGAGAACGTTTAAAAAGCGGGGAAAAACCATATTTTTTTGTGAAATTTAGTTAATTAATGATGCCACATTGTGTAAAATATCCAAAATTACCAGATTTCATAAAAAGGCCATTTTTGAAGAAAAATTGTGCTAGGGCCTTTTGTCAAATAACCATTTTATATTTACTATTTGTGTTCTAAATAAATATTCTCAATATAATTTTAAGTTTTCATTCACATTGCTACGATATTAAACTGCAAATATCAAGTAGAGATAATGAATATCCTTAAATAAGAAAAATAATTGTCAGTAGTTGTTATTTCAAAAACGATTTTTTGTTAAATTAACAATTAATTTTGGTTGTTTGCGGTAAATTCATATTTCTCATTAAACAATATGAAATTATATTGAATACTTTTCAATCAGTTTTTGTGGCATACTGTAATAATCCAGAAAAAGAAATACACCGACACTGGCGCATGCGCAATGGTGTGTGCGAATAAAATATTATAATTTTGACAATGCAACGGTAATTTTAAGGTGTAAATACTTAATGGCGGTATTTTTAAACTTTTAATTAATTAATTTTATTATATTATTTCATGTGAAATAAATTTATTTGAGCATTGTACTTACCTATACAGTATACACCAACAAATACATATAATGTGTGTGTGGGTGTGTGTGTATAACACACTATCTCCTAGGAAGATTTATCAATAGGTCAAAATTATGTTGCTTATTGAGTTCACCAGAGTTAATAAAAATATTGATAAGGAAAATGTTTATCGGTCAAATTAATAATAATATCATGACCTATTGTAGATTTCTGACGTTGTTCGACTGGGGGCCTTTTTAGATTATTTTTTTATTAATTCGCGGTTGTTTTTAGAAATTGTTATTTAAAAATAGCCTAGAGATACTTTGTTTTTATAACAAATAATACACGCCAGAGTGTGATAATTGTAATTATTAAAACATATATTTTACATTTACAGTAATTATAATATTTTAAATAAGCGGGGCACGTCTTTTGCGTTAAATTTTAGTATGTGCTGTTTAAGAAATTCTTATTGAAAAGATTAATTTTTTTTCCTGCTAATACCTACGTAGCTCTTTTATCGGGTGATAAAGAAAACAACTTGTTTTTCTATAATTTTTAAGTAGAGGGTAAACGCTTAACAATTTCAGAATGAATTATGTGAAAAATGATGATGCAATAAATATAAACGAATAGTAAGAAATATTGGTACAGGATTGACCCAAAATCTTACGTAAAAATGTTCATACATTTGAACATTTTTAAGAATTCAAATGTAAAACTTCTATTAAATTAAAAAATATTTTAACTTTTAATTTGATATTATTTATAACCATTTTTTTTTTTTTATTTATTATTTCAAAATTTTTAATATTATCGAATAATTAATTGTATTAAAATTATTTAACAATCACTTCACCTCCTCGCTTATATAATAATAAAAAATATTTGAACGTTTATTGTATTTGCATTAATTTCTCAATAAAAAAATATTTTTTCAGAACTTCCATAAATGCGTAAAGTAAAAAGAAAAATTTCAAATACCATCAACTATTAAAATCTGTTAAAAAAAAAAAAAAAATCATTAAAAATATAAACAAAAAAACATTTAATACCTGGACGATCTTAAAGCCGATCGTAATTGTGGTCGATTATCGAGTGTATTTGCTCTCGGTATAGTCGGACTATAATCGGGTTCTGGAAAATTTGGTTCACTTCTGGGCGCTCGGCCATTTGAGTTATTTTGACTATTTCTATGGTTTAGCTCACGCACCACACTTGCCACATGATCCCGTTTCGTTTGTTCTTTATCTCGATGTTTTTGGGGCTGTGTCTGGGCAATTTGTTGATTGTCATAATGTCGTTTTCGTTCTTCATATAGTGAAATTGGGGGTGGAATCGATCGTGCACTATTTTGGTAGTTGGGATTTGTGGTTGGACTAAGCCAAAGACCTGGTTGATTGCTATACAAAATGGTTTATATGTTAATGAATGAATAGATTGAGATTTATTTACCTTTCTCCATAGGCATCAATTGAAGGATACTTTGGTGAGAGTGGTGGATTGGCATAATTTGATGATAAATTCTGAAAATTTATTTTATTATTTTTTGTTAATTAATGGGATAAATACTTATAGGACTATTACTGTACTTGTATAATGTTTATATGTAAGAAATTCAATTATTAATTATGAAGAAAATTGCTATTTCATAATTTTTTAATAATAAGTAGACTTCTTACCTTTAATCTATTATAATCAGAAATTTTAAACGTCTCAATAAAGAAATATATGCAAAGTAGTACATTAGCAATCCAAAATACGTATCCTCTAAGTGCAACAGTCATCATTATCGCCGAAACTGCTGCAGCGCTTAATAGCACAAATTCTGGATATTCTGCTACCCCTGTCTGTTCTATTGGATGTACCATATGTTGTGCATGCTATAAAATTATGTTTACTTTTTGTTTAATAAATAAAATTGCTTAAGTCACAAACATTTATTGTTTCATAGTCCAGTGCAAAAATTATTCCCAAAGACAAATCAATTGCCGATAAGACAATTGTGATAAAAATCCAAATGTACAGAAATTTGGTAGCCCACTTAAAGTAATAATCGGTGACATCTATAAAAAAATAAAAATAAATCTTGTTCTCCAATTTAAACTTTTATGGACTCACTGGTCAGTAGCGTTATTGAACTTATTGCCCAAAAGAAACTTAACATAAGATACACCCACATCCATGGATGGACATCGCTTGGTTTCATTAAATGTAAATTTTCCAAGGCCTGAAAATTAACGGCCGGCAAATTAGCTTGAGTGCAACTGCCTAAAAAATTATGATTCAATTACAAAAAAAATTTAAAAAACCCCCCCTAAAAGTCCCCTTAAGATCATATACCTTTGAAGTACATATGGAAAAATGTTAATTCGGTTAATCGACCCAACGATGCAATGGATCCTGAAAAATTTAGATCACAGTAATAGGCGACAATGCCAATTATGCTCATTATTATCCATGCTATTCCCTGTAGCTAAAAATTCGAAATTGGTTCATAAAAATTTTGTCTATTTAATTAATTTTATTTTAATAACTAAATCAAAATTACATTTTACAATAAAATTTTATCGATAAGTCATTAATCCAGGGGATTAGATTTTTTTTTTTTTTGTTAAGTAAAGATATAGACATACCGTACAATTGCGCAACTGAATGTTGTCTCTCTATCACCATAGTGATAAATAATTATCGAAATTTGTAATAATTTTTAGCAATTTTATTTGACAAGAAAAATTCTGGACTCACTATTAAAAGAAAATTTGCCTTTGCTTTCATGCTTAAAGTTGCAGTCAATTTTTGACTTAACTGTAGTTGTCTTGAATACACTAAAAAAAAGATTTTTATTTTGCGTCCCCTAAAAAAATGTGTTCCTGCAAATATTTTTCCTTATAAACGATAAACCACGTGAATAAGCTATCTATATAATTGTCATGCGACAGTGTTGCCAACTGTGAATAACCAAATTCCAAAATTACCATAAATTATAATAGATAGATGAAAGTGATCCTTGTGATGATATTATTTTCTAACTGTGTATTATTTTTAACATGTATTTATTACCGCCCCTCCCCCACTTTAAGAACCTCAGCACTAAACCATCATTTAAAGAAATTCATGCAAACATAAAAAATGCTAAAAAATTTAAAAAAAATCTTAACTTCAATTGCTTGTTTTAGGTTCGGCATCTATTAGTACCGTACCTACAGCTATGAACGACCACCCACTGACATGGATAGAATTTCTTCAAAATATAACAGAAATCAAGAAACTATCAGATCGATTACACGATTCATGGGATCTAGTGACTCATGTAATTTTAACGTCAATTATATTTGCGCATTTCTTTATGATTTTCAATTTTCAGAATGACGATGAAGGATTCACCTATCTTGTGAAAAAAAACAAGCAATCGATTAATATTATTGATGATGCAGAGGCAGAAGGAAACATTGACGAAACCGAACCGAAAGAAATAGATTTAGCAACAACCACCAATTTCACCCAACTATTACAATTCGAATACCATTTATTGTTTCATATTAGCTACAGAGTTCCGTTTATCTGTTTTAATGTTTACAAATCGGGTAAACTTTTACGTAATCATTTTGAGATATAGTAAATAAAAATAAATAAAAATATTTTACAGATGGAATATTACTAAGACTAAATGAAGCTTGGCAAATGTTTAATAAACATTTTGTTGGTAAACAAGAAATAACAAATATGACAAGTATTTTAACCGAATCAGATCATCCGATTCTTTTTCGACCATTTCTAACATTGCATCCATGTCGAACGGCTGAATTATTAAGTGCATTACCACATAGGTGGGTAGATCATTAACTATAAGTAAACTATTGGAGTTATTTTAATAAAAACAAAATGTCTGCTAATTTCTAGCCAAAACAAAGTTTTGTCTTTTCTAAGTGCCATTGGACCGGCTGTCCATTTAAAGATGGATTTAGCTTATGGAGGCTTATAATGATTTGTCACGTGTTTGATTCGCATATTTGTATCTCGTATTTGTAAGTTTTTATAAAGTAAGTTTTTTAATAAATTTTTGATTCATAAAAATGAAAAATTTTAATTTAACGTAGTTATTGTCTCCTTTTAATTGAGAATAAATTGTAGTCAAAATTTAGAGATTTTTTTAAAAATAAAATTCAAATATTTTTTAACTTATCGAGTATGCTTTTAAGGTGGACATCGAACCACCTGTTCGTACGTCGAAACACTGACCCGACAAATAATCCGTCTAAATAAATTTTCATTTCAATATAATTCTCTTAGGAAATATTGTCCAGATCGGAATTCGAGATCTTTCGCATCCGCATGCTAGTTTAAATTACATTATCCAATGATCCAGTAATGCGATTTCAATTTAGTTGAGCTACTACGGATTTAGGCAATGCCCGTATTTTTCCGAGAAATTACCGATTAGAACTACAAACATCCATCGAAAATTATAATAAATTTTCTAAAAACAATACACTGCAATAAATATTGGAAGATATAAACAAAATGTTTTGGATAAGAAAATGAAAATAAGCGAATTAATTTCTAGTGGCTTAGTCACGTGTTATGTAGCTTAAAATTATTTCTACATGCCATGTTGAGTGTTAAAGTACAATGTGCACTCTCACTCGACATTATTATATATAAATATAGGTATTTAAGTCATACTGACTTAGTATGAAGCTTTCTTAGTCATCTTTATACTTATTAAATTAAATTTTTACTTACAACTCCAATAATGCCAGCAAATATTACCAGAGGACGAAATAATTGATAGGATTTGTACATTATTGTTTAAATATCCTTTATTATATATACAGAAATTAAAGAGTCGATCGATATACTAATTATTTACACGCGAATTACAATTTTTTACTTAGCACATTTTTTATTTATTTATTTTTGTTTTTCCTCCAAAAAAAAACGGCGATTTTTTACAGTCGAACAGCGTAGATTTTTTGATCGATACTAGAGTACGTCTTGTTTCAGTATTATCATATCACTGCTGCGTTAATAAATTTAATTTCTGATAAATTATAATCGATGATAACCGACAAGATAAGTTAAACGTCATTTTCGCATTATCTTTTGGTGGATTGTTATAATTTTGTAAAAATATAGTTCAGTTAAGTATGGCACATTTACGACAAGTTAAAACAAAATTAATTGTTAGCGGCATTTTTTGTTTTTTGTTATTGATAATCTCGACGATTGCGTTGTAACTAACTAACTAAGGGTTTCCTAATCACACTCAAACAGTGGAGAAAACGATGAAACTCGTCATAGATGTTTCAAAATCGTTAGGATTGCGGTCATGATAAGAGTGATGATGTTACAACTCTAAAATCTAGAAGGCGATTTAAATTTTATTTAAAGAAAGATTTTATGAAAAAATTAATTTTTATTTTTGTTTATTTGTTTATTTATTTATTATTTGTTTGAATTGAAATATGAACGAAACATAGCCATCATTTTAAAGATAATTTAATAACCTATAACTTTGTCATTCATAAAATTCAGCTGAAATTATTCGTTGCAGAGTTATAGGTCAAAAACTGAAAAAACTACCAAATTTTAACCTTTAAACGCGTCGTGGCACCATCAAATATAATTTTTTCGCCCCAAATTTTAATCCTAAGACTTTTAGGGAATAACAGACAAGTTTTCCGTTCTCAGGGCTCTGGCTAAATCTCAAATCCAAAAGTCTTCATACAAAAAAAAATCCCCCCTACTATACAACTATGCATGCTGATGAGTCATGACTAATAAATATAGAAGATTCGCACAAAAAAATGAATGGAGAACACATTTTTTCCACAATAATGTAGAAAATTAAAATGCAACAATATGGTGTCAGATGTAGGGCTGCAACATCATTATTTGTTTTTTCGACATTACTAAAATTTTGATTTAACCCCAATCCTACCAAGGTGTGTCTTTGAGACACATTTTGAAAACTCCTCCTACAAATTTAATAGACATTTTTACTCAAAAAAAAGATTAAAATAAAGTTTTTAACTTTTTATCTACATTTAAATTTAATAAAATTAAAAATTACTGTCACAACCTACCAAAAGGGTAAAAATAGCCTGGTTGGATTAGGGTTAAACAAAATTTCGAATCGCCAAGTAGCATTTTGTGTAATCTCTTTAACACCTGTCATCGCAATCAATTATTTTATTATTTCTTAATTATTAAGAACGAATAGCATCGGTAGGTATGCAGGTATGTCTAATTGTAAACCAATTTCAAGACTTTCATAACATATTCAAAAAATATATTTTTTTCTATACAAATTCTGTACACATCTAAAGTTTTTTTAAAAAAAAACTCGTTGAATTGATTAAAAATAGTTTCTAAATCTATTTACAAATAGAAAAGACTTTATCATTGCTTCTCAAGTGTTTCTCAAATTAGGCAGGTGATTATAAAGAAGTCGACTATATGATTGATAATGTCAAAACAAAATATACATACACAGAAATAATTTTATCTACCACAATTAATTACTTATAGGTACGAATGCGTTGCAATTATTTATAAATATAAAAACAAAACGGCGAAATACTAAAATTAAACAATTTATGTTAAACATCTGAGCTTTTTGCAATCCTTGTCGGACTGTCCGACGTCGATGGTCTGGGCGTTGTTCTTTCTTTGCGATTAAAATGTAGAGTATAATCGGGCACTGGTACCGGCGGAAGATCCTCATCATCACGTAGATTATCAAATGTTTTTTTCGGACCCGATGTATCATCTCGATTCTTGAAATATGACCATGGCAATTGGCCTCGAAGTTCCTCAGTCGGATTGCTGATACGTCTGTTATCGCCTTGTTTCGCATCGTTTCGATTCTCCTGATACGATGGCCGTGGTCTTGGCGGTCTCGATAAACGTGGCCGATCCTGATTTCGTCTCTCATCAAATACATTGTCATCGCTATCATAATTGCTCATTTTGTCTGTTTCATTTTGTCTATTATTGTCATTTCTATAGTCGTTCCTATTTCCTTGCTCGTTCGACGATGATCGATTTCTTCGTTGTATTTCCGATGCAATTCTTTTACTATTTTCAATATTTCGACCATTCGGTGGTGGTGGTCTTCGATCGTCATAATTGTCATCGTCATAGCCTCGGCCAACCCTGTCATCATCGTAGCCTCGGCCAACTCTGTCATCATCGTAGCCTCGACCAATTGGTCGGGTTTTTTCGATACGATCGCGGTCACGTCTTCCCGTTGACGATTGCGATCTCTTTCTGTCACGTCCATATTCGGGACCATAGTCATCGTATGGATTTGGATCATTGTATCTGGATTGTTCTCTTGGTTGGTATTCCTATAAGTACAGAGATCGTATATCGTGTAATTAATCCAAGCAATTGCCATTTATTGACACATAAACGTTATTTACCTGCACATTTTGATTTACATAGTCATTTGGTCTTGTTGATGTTGTACTTCTTCTTTTCGTATCACCAAATGCCAGTTTTTTGCTCAATTTTACAATAACAAATATTTGAATAATATTAAGAACCAAAATGACTAGACCTCGCAGTGAAGCACACATCATAATAACAGCTGGTACTGGTAGTAAGTGATCGGTTGAATGAACATGTTGAACAACTTCTTTGGTATTTTGAACTTCCAAATGTATAAGCAGTCTTTTTATTGACTATAATGAGAAAATACAAATAAAATTATTTAAATTTATTTAGAGATAGAGAGAAATTGTTATTTTGATTTCTATGGTGGGCATTAAGTAATTCCGGGAATCATTCTGCCTGCTAATTATTAGAGGATAAAAGATATTATGGACGAAACGAATATTTAAATTAAGTTCTTAGACATCGGATTATCTATGCCGATGGGATAGAACTGCCAGGCGACAGTTTTTGCTATCCTTGCGGTGGCAACCGAACTGCTTGAACGGACGACTGAGAACCAACATAATAGGCTCTTCTCCGACAGCCAAGTAACGCTTGGAGCTTGCAGATCTCTGCGAGAACAAACCTCTAAGTAGAGGCATTTGGTAAAATGGAAGGCACTATTAGGATGCAGACAAGCTAAGGCACTCATCAGAGAGCCGGATGAATCTACATCGAAATATATACTTTCTTTACCTAAAGCTAAAGTTGAAAAACTAACAGAGTTTCTTAGCGGCAAGCATTTTCTATGTAACTGCCCAGCCGTTTGGGGAAAGCGACAAAAGACGCTGGGAAGCCATTTGGCCAACTTGTCGGAAATCCGTGACGCTCCTTGGTCAACCATCCTAAGGTTCATTGATCTCCTAGAATGGTAGCCGGGGGGCATGTCACTACACGAGAGAGCCCATCGGAGGCCCGCCCTCTATCTACACTAACTACTAACTAACGAGTTATAATGAAAAATTTTAGCAAACAACCAAAATTATTTGCTCGCTTCGCTTCAAATTTTTTCCCATACGATCTAAAAAATTATTTGACACCACCAATTTAGAGAAAACCTGATCGAAAGTATGATCAAAGTATATATTTTTTCAAGATTCAGGAATATTTTGGAAATGCTTTTTAAACCATCTTAAATTGTATTTGAAATGAATTCCTTATTATGTGGCTATATTTTTCGGAATAAGACGAATCCGAACTCCTTAACATTTAAGAGTTAATATTTTCGCAAAATAATATATACTTACGAAAGTGTTCACTAAATCGTAGATAAAAAATCCAGTTGAAATAATATCCAATAGAATATTTACTAAGGACGAATATATCCATGGATGATACAAGCAATAGTAAGCGCTCTGTCCTAAAGATTTCATAAGTGCTCCAACTAGAATATTAAAAATTGTGTAATGTTTTATTATCGATTTATATTTTTTTTTTAGGTAAGCAGATAGTGGGAGTGGGTGAAAATATTGTGGTTCAATAACTGATTTATAGCGACTCAGGAAGATTATCCAATATATAGCAATTTATCTTTATGACACTATTACTAATTATTGATTATTCGTATGTCTTTTCAATTATAATTAGACCGGTAATATTATTAGTTCAATTGATATATAAATTATACAAATATCATAAAATTTTAGTTAAATTTACACAACAAAGAACAACATTGAAGAAAATAGAAAAATAAAACAAACTACATTTGGCTTACCAAACATCATTATTGACGAAACTAACCATAAAAAACTCACGGCCAGATAAATAATGGCAATTGTATTTGTACGAATTGCAACCATTGTTACTTCTGGTTCAGTTTCAGGTGCATGATTGAGTAGCATCGTCCAGTCAATTGGTCCACATCTATTATCTGGATGAAATAACTACTTTTTAAAATCTTGTATAAAGGAAGATTATGTCGGGGTCACCAATTTACACAACGGTATATAAGGTACCAACTAGCACACAGAGAAAACTTTTTACCAAGAACGTCATTGATTTTACTATTTTCTGACTATATTTAGCTAAAATAGTTAAATCATTTCTGTTTGTGGTAAAATAGTAAAAATATTAATAACATTACCATGACACGTTTTACTTTTTACCTAATTTAACATTATACGGGTATAAAAATAGTATTTCAGAATTTTTTTTAATTTAATTTATTTAAATTTAATTTATATTACTATGATCCCATTATTCATCTTTAATGCTGGCCAATCGGATGTCAATAAATCACAAGAAATACATTTTATATTGGGTTATTGTTTGATGTCCAGTAAGACATTGTGTCTAGGTCATCATCTCATCATATTTGAACTTAGACAAGTACGAGGTTAGATCGTTTATGAAAAGATAAAACAAGAGTCGTCCATGTATTGAACCATGACGAATATCACCGGTGAAAGGAACTAAAAAATATCTCTAACCTATCAAATTTATTGAATACATTTAGATACATCTAGATTTCTTAATTTAATTTAATTTTGTTTGTTTTTTCAATTATTTATCTTCCGGCCATCAAAGATTCTCTACAAATTTGGTTAACAATTCAACGAAACCGATTAATTAGTTTGGAAATTTAATTAGGAATATTTTTGTATCTTAACGGTACCAAGAATGATGACTTGCAAGATCCTAAATAAATAAAAACTTATTCATCAACTCTTTCTTCAAGGATATAGACTTTTGATAAAGTTTATAAAGGTCGAATGTCTGCAAGCAAATTATTTGTACAAGAAAGAGTTTAACCCCGAATTCTTTGTACGATTTTGACGAAACGACACACAGAAATTATTTAGGATATTTAGATATATTAGACCATACCACACGCTATTGTCATTTCGCGCCCAAAACAGGTTTTATAGGCAATTTTACCTTCTACCTCCAGTACGTCTTGCCTATAAAACCTGTTTTGGGCGCCCAATGACAACAGCGTGTAGCATGGCCTATTGATATAGTATTTTTTTAAGCTAAATACACAGCCACTGATGTGACAATGTATTCCTCTATATTTTTCGATTTTTTACTATTTTTAGCACCCTCTAACAGCGAATTGGGTATTTTGTCATGAAATCATACCTGTAGCCCAGGTGAGTTGTCCCACTCAGGTGAATATATTTATGTCAGATAGAGGACACCTGAGGCTGTTAGACACCAAGAGGGTTTTCCCATTTTCAACTCCCCCAATTTTCCAGAGCCATTTCTGTTCAATTTTTCAGACTTTGTAAACTTGCTGAACTTTGATTCGCTAACTACCCCTCAAGTCGTAATATGACCCCCAAATAATTTTTGAGTAGTCCTATCCTTCGTCTACCTGTCTATGGAAACCAATTCGCAATACCTCTCACCTTGCTTTAGCTAGATTCCTCTATTTTTAGGTATTATTGCACACCCAATAGTCGTTAATGGGTTAAATAGGCCAACAACCTGCTGCTTAACAGAAACATAAAGACATGTATAGATTACCTAAATAAATGTATGTATATATATGCAACAATAACAAAACCTTCATAAGATCTCTAATCTATCCTAATTAAGTTTTCCTTGATATTTCCAATATATTAAATGAAAAATTATAAGCTAAAAAGAAAAAATGGTAACTCTTAAAGAATTCAAGATAAGTTCCGCCCCCTTTACATAGATGTGATTTACTAATATTTACTATTAATCATAATTTATATGTATTTAGATAATTATTTTTGATTCACATCTTCAAATCTCCATACAACATAAAAAAAAAAAAAAAAACATACAAATAAATGTAATGATAACCCACCTCTAAAGTAAATAGCATACATCAATTCGCTTAGTTTTGAATCGATCATATCAATTTGACAGTTGAATGCTAGAATTGCTAATACAGCCAATATTGTGTAACATAGAGCCTGAATCTGTATAAAAAAAAGAAGAAAAAAAAAATATTTTTTTTTTATTTTACCAAAATGTGTTAAGTGGATGATCAATTAATTAGCGTTTGGTTAATAAATAAATGAATCAACAATTTCAACGGAGCACGAGGTGGAATATTATAATTATTCAATAGAAATTATTACAAGAATTTTGATGTGATTTGTATTGTATATGTGTGTGTGTGTGTTTGAAGTTATTAATTAACAAAATATTTCACGCACTTACCATACTCCATAACGCAATTATAATCACAATCATCCTGGCCCCCATTTTTTGACACTAAATTTTTGCACTTTATTTTATTTCAATAAATTTTGCGATTTTTTTATTTCTTTAATTCTTTAATATACTAACTACTACACTGCAACTAAATATATGACTTTACCTATTAGAAACGTTACTCATCGCCATTTATAAAAATAAAAACAAATCTCAACCTGACCATCGGACATCGGCGTTTGTCTTGTTTCGATTGTATACAGTTTTTTTTTTTTTTTTTTTTTTTTTTTTATTGTAATAAATAATAATTGTTTATTATGATAATTTCAGTCATGATTAATTAAATACATTTATTTCGATGTGTTCGTGTTTCGAGTTTCGATTACTACATAAATATTACATTACATAAACAAGAGCGCGACACTTTGTCGATTTTTGAGTGGTGTGCGTAAAAAATTAATTTTTGTTTTTTTGTTTTTGTAATTTGTATTTTGACCAAAAACCACACGTCTTGTTCCGTTAAATTATCCACAAAAACTGTTGAACACCACAAAATTTATTCGAGATAATACCGTCTTTTCAATTATAATGTGTATTCGATCGTATATGTTGCTATTGTAGGTACATGTAATTACTATTCTCTAAATATTCTATTATCATTTCTTACAACACTATGTACCTATTTGGACGGTCAAGTGTTAAATTATCGTATATATAGGTAAGGTACATTATATGTCGAATAAATATTAGTTATCGGTTTTTTTTGGGTGTGTGTGTGTGTGTGTAATTTTTTGCTAATTGGAATTTAATTATTGGAATTTAAATCGCTAATTAATTGAGCTTTTCGGTTGTACGCCATTTTTAATTTGAGCGAACATTTTAAATAAAAGCACCAGGTAAAATTACAGTGAGGCTGTTCAAAAAAAAAATAATTTTAAATTTTGGAAATGTGTTTGATTTGGTAGCACGACAATTACCCCAAAAACGACAATTGTGTGTGTTCTAAAATGTTAAAATGTTTCTCCGTATAAGTAAACGAATTCATTTTAAATATACTCGTATGTACGTCAAGAACATAAAATGATAAAACTTTGTAGTGGATACTAAATACATACTAGAGTAAAGAAAATATTTTCCGAAAACACAATTCCTCGAAAATATAATTTTCTGAAATCGATTGTATAGTATTTTCGGGGAATGATTCTTTTGGGAAATTTTGTTTTCGGGGAATTGTTTTTCCGGGGAATTGTCTTGGGAAATTGTGTTTTCGGGGAATTGTCGTGGAACCGTTTCATTTATACGTTAATTTAAGATTTTTGTATTTATGATTAATTTGACAGAATTGTTTTGTTTGCATAGAGTAAAATTAAACTCAAAATGATTTCACGCACTGATGTTCTTCGAAAGAAAACTAAAAAGAGTTAATTAAATATTTAATCAAATGATATTTTAGTAAATAAAAAATGATTTTCTGGTGTACCTATTTCGATATCTAGTTTTTATTAAAAATTATATTTATGATGCAAAACTTCTTATTAAAATTTGTATAATTTCACTCAAATCGTCGCTTATTTCGAACGAAAATGGTTATTACGCTATGTTTGATGGCTTCACTGTATTATTATAGGTAAAACTGGTGTCATTTAACATATATGTACAATACCTAGCAGTCATTGTATTTATCTTGTAAAGTTATTTAGTGAGGGACAATGAGTGAGACTATAATTTACTAAAGGCAAATCTACATATTTTCTGTCCGATTGCCTAAAATTCGAATTTTATAATAGAAAATCGCAAAGACAGAAAGAATTCCATCGATTATTTTTTGTCAAAATTAGAATGCAAATATTTGAATTTCACGCCACTTATCTTTTGACTTATAAAATCTTTGTTTTCAAAAATTATAAAAAATTTATATTTGAAATATACAACAGCTGCAGTACCGAAATAAAATTATCACTAATGCTAAATCATCAAAAGATTTAACAACGAATATTGAATATAAAATAAAAACCAACATGAATATACGACTTTTTAAAATTGGAACGATGCTATTTACACGCAAATCGAATAAATAAAAAAAAAACCATATATATAGTCTATCAATGAAATTTTTTTTTTTTTATTATTGTAAAATCGCTAAAAACATGTTCGTTTTGCTCATTTGTTTCAATAACAGTGAAGTATATTTATATATCATTTATATGAATATATTGACGGTGCTTTGTGTATTTAATTTTGTTTTACTAGAGCTATTGTTTGTAAACACATACGTACAGAATACTATATTATTTATTATTATTATGATCTTAAAAAAAAAAAAACAATATTCCACTTGCTGACAATAGTCAAGTGACTACATTTTAAATTATCGCTAAATATTTGCATGCCATAAAAATATTGTATTTTAAGAGTTTTTTTCGGGCATAATAATTCTAACAGTAATTTCCCATAAACTGTTGTAGAGTCCACAAAAATATTACAATCTAAATGTGTTTTGGCTTGGGATCTTACGAATTTCTTATTTAACACTGCACTCCTAAAAATAAGTTATCGATAGATATGTGGAGTGAATTGTGCTTTTGAAGATTTGTATGTATTTATTCGTAAAAATAAAAAAAATCTCTTCAAAAATCACTTCAAATCCCACATATACATGCATAGATGACTCGAGAAAAATTAATTAATCAATCATCGGGGAAAATATTTTTTTTTATATTTAAAAACTAACTTTTCTTATGTGGCTCACAAAATTGTTTCCCGAAAAAACTTAACCGCATTTAAGTGGTCCCGAAGAGAGAGAGAGAGAGAGTTGAAAGAAATTTTCAAAAGATTTTAATTAAAAAAAAAAAACCGCCAAGATGGCCCCAAATTTTTATCCCTTTTAGGTGTATACCTACTTTTATCAAGATGATAAAGATAGTTTTTTGAAAAGAATTTTTTTCACGATAATTAGAGCATTGATTCTTACGATAGTCACGAGTTTACACTGACAGAATTATATAGTAAGATTATTCCCATTTTTTCAACAACAAAATGTTCTTCACATATACTTACGAATTTTTTTAACATAAAGTAGCTACATTACTACATACCTACATACGTAACATACTCGTATATATATTTCTATAGGTATACAATTTCCAAGATTTATGCATAATAATTGTGATGAGATCATTTTATATAAAATTTTTGCATTAATACATTTTTCAACAAATTTATATGGTACGTCATTATTGACTTGAAACTTCGTCTCAAAATTAAACAAAATTAACAAAAAAAACTATCACATAGAATAGAATAGGAGCAGGGATATGTTTCTTCCTAGAATAATGATCCTAAAAAGTGATTTATGTAGAATTTCACATGAATCACCACACATTTATTATGAATCGTCTGAAAATAGCTAAAAATACGAAAATTTAATTTTTAAAAATTCAAAATAAAACGTAGTAAACCCAAACATCTATATACTGTTGGATTCGTACAAGCCTCAGCTTTAATTTGCGTGTAGTCTTGAGGCTAAACTCTAATTGCCCGATTTTTAAAAAATCTTTTGCTAATATGACATTTTTGGATCTGTTTTCCTATAAAAATGTCTAACCATGTCGATGGACCTTCAGCCAAATTTTTTTTTCTGATAGACAATCGAAGCAGCTAACTGAAAATAAATAATTCTCAAAACAGTGCTCCCTTAGTTTAGAAGATATGAATTTTTTAAGAATTTGTATTGAAAATCTAAAGGAAAATGGAAAAATCTGGACAAAAAATTTTTTTTTCCAGAATTCTATAAATTTGACCTTAATCTTAACGTTTTCAATCAATTTGTGAAGTTTTCAAGTTTTTTCACATATATCTTCTATGCAACGCCTAAAAAAGGCTTAAATTCCGATCAAAAAATGAAAACCCATTTTAAAAAATTCAAAATAAATACTAAGCACCATAAAACCCCAGACATCTATACATCATTGGATTTGTACAAGCCTCAGCTTGAATTTGCGGATATTCTTGACGCTTAACTCCAATCTGCCAATTTTTAAAAAATCATTTACTGACATTGTGTTTTTAAACATATTTTCTATCAAAATCGATACAATTGCTAGTCGGTCAAATGTTTATTTTCTGATTCTTCACCTAACTGAGGAAAAGAAAATGCCCGAAAAACGACAATGTGCATAATTTTAGAGGAAACCGTCTTATAATTAGGAAAATTTATTTAAAATGTCCTATAAGTAGGAAAAAATTGATTTAGTCCTTTTTATATGTAAAAATGTGGAGTTGCTGTATAAAAATAGAAAAAAAATTCAAGAGAAAATTATAAATTAAAATATTTCACAATCTTTGTACAAGTAGAAGGTACCTCTACTTGTAATTACTAATAATAATATTAATAAGAGGTTAACAAAACATTTCTACAACTAATTTTTGGAAGTCACGAACCTTCCGACATTACATACATACATAAATAACATAAATTTCCTATGTAGGTATACCAATTTGATGATTATTACGTACGAGCCCCGATATTAATAATACTAAGTAAAGTACTAAATATTGTGACATTGAATGCGATTATTGAATTAACGTCGGTATCTTACTAACTATGAGGCAAAATTTGAGAAATACTACCAGGTAACCAGAAAAATACACTTTGCATAAGATTAGATAACAATAATTGTTTTAGTACATACTGAAAGATGTTTAAGAATGTTTTTTTTTTATTGTTGTTGTTGTTGTTGTTGCTGTTATTGTACAAATGGAAATTGTCTTGTGTTGGATTAAGTTTTATATGTAATTATCTTTTTATGTGAACTGTTCAATTTGGAATTTTGGTTATCATTTATGGTGGTAAACGATTTTTGTTTTTTTTTTTTTTTTTTTTGTATTTATATGCAATATTTATAAAATCTACATGCCTAACAATACATGTCTAAAATTATGCTGATAACATTATCTATTGTTAAACTGGCCCAGATAGCTATAAAAAAATGCTTCCATCAATAAATTGCAATTTGGAGTTTAGTCAAAATTTAATGTTCTTAGCTTATTAGTTGAATTATATAATGTACGGTACAGAGGCGTTTTAAGGCATAAGACATTTAGGTACTAGCTCTGGGCGTTAAGTTTGTAAAAGTTCGAAAAGTGTATTTTGTGAGATTAAAAGAAAAAAATTTAAAATCTTGTATGATTTCATGTATTGCGGTAATCTCTCCCTCCCCAACTTTGAGGTTAGAATATAAGGTGTAGTTTTTTATTTCTATCTATAGAGAAAAGAAATGGAAATATTGGTGCTTGTTATGGTTTTCTTTTTTTTAATTTATTTTTAACGCTAATTTCAAATTTTTTTTTTTAATTTTTAAGCCACTAAAATGTTTTCAAAACTCTGAATACAAAATTTCATGATTTATATTTTCTATTTTTTTTTTCTGTTAATTTTTATGATATTGGTTTTGGTTGAATGATGGAAGCAGTAAACTTAAAAATAGATAAACAAAACGAAACATTTAACAGGTTTTACTTATCATATATATACATACTTATAATGTGTAGTTAAATATATAATTCTATTGTATGGATTTAACAAGTTTTGTGGCATGATTTTTGAACCGCCAATACCTTTCACTATCAGCCACTCTATTCAATTGATGTGACCATCAGATGATAATCAGATTGAACTTAAAAAACCACATAAATAAACTATTTTTGTAGCTATTAACTAATTGCCACTACGCATCAGGATGAAATAAAACCAACCATTTGTATTAAAATTTTTTCAAAAACTTACAATTTTTGAAAATACTGATTAAAAATGTTTTTTTTTTATTTGACTATTTTAATATAGATGTCAGATCTTGTTATTTTGTTACACAGTGAAAAAAAGCTCACATAAATTTAACATTTTATGAATTTGTTGAGCCAAAATTTACAAATTTTAATTGGGCACCAAAGTTACTTACAAGCTTACTGTACGTACGCAATTGAAATTTTGAAAATGTATTAATATTGATTCATATTTATTTTACTTAGATTAGATTTAGGAGAGGTTGGTCTATATAGTCCCAAAGTACCGCGACCTTTAATTTTAATTAATTTTTTAATTTTTATTTTTTTTACTTACTTTAATTAAAATAAAAAGAACATGTAATACAGATTAGTCCATTGAATTATTCAGGAACATTCGCCATTTAAAGGAAACCGATGTACAAATAAGTATGAAACAATTATTATTAACATTTTTAAAATTATTATTCTCATCATGTCAGACATGTCTTAAGAAAATTTTATAAATTCAAATATAAAGTAGGCACTTCTTCACGAAAAAGGGATATTTTCACATATCGCCCTCTAGATAACATCAAGGACGCAACTGCAAAATTCATTTTTATTATGTTATACGCGTCATTGTGCTTCTAGAGGTGCTATATATACTCTTTTAGTTTTTTTTTGTTACATCATACACATAAAATAGTTAAATTTACAAAAAATAATGTCCACACTTTTTTTAGAGTGTGCAATTTTTCGGATAATAATGTGGCAGATGGAATTATCCTCTTTTTACAAACTTTAAATAAAAAAACAAAAATTGCTGACGATTTGGCAAAAAAAGTAATTTATTTATTTATTTAATTATGATGTTTGTAATGTACAAAAATATGTTACAATAATTAGGCCTAATTATAATACAAATAAAATAACCTAATTAATAATTATGGAAATTTTACAGTCTTATTTAAAAATAGGTAGAATTTTAAAAATTAATCTATAAATCTTTATAATAGAAATGAACTCTCATCCTTTGGTACTAAAATCGGTGTAGATCCATTGATACCGGGTAATTTTGCCAAATCAGCTGCATCGATTATCGTACCATTGACGCCCATTTTCGGGGCATGCGATAAATTTATGTAACTGGTATCACTGTGTGAAATATTGACAATTGTGCCAGTTAGAGGTAATGAGCCGAAAATATCGGATGCATTTTTTATGGAACCAATGTGAATGGGTGCAATGCCAGTTAATACTTGACCGCTAACATTTGTTTGTATAGGTATTGGAATGTTGCCCAAGTCAATGTGACTTCCATTGGAATGAGCATCAAAAAATGTCAGATCAACACGTTCATGTCTGTAAAATGTTTTTTTTAATTTTTGTGTGTCATCTAAATTATTAATCTATGCTATGGGTAAAGTTACTTACGAGAAGTCTTCGTCTTCCGTTGAATTTTCATCGTTAGGTACTTCGGTTAGAATGCCGATTTCATAAACTACTGCTTTTATGACATATCTGTAAATAATATAAAAAGAAAATTAGTTTTTCCACATATGTACATATATACGCCGATTTACGTTCTTGTGTTACATAATTTTACAATTAATCATCTCCTCTCTCTCTCTCTCTCTTTCTTTCTCTCTTTCTCTAAATGATATATTTTAAAACAAAAGTTATTTCAAGAAATTAACATAAATAATGGCAAATACATTTCTATTGAATGGGTATTTTTCTTATTTTACTATTTTAGCAGTGAAAAATTTAAATTCAATTAACTTTCTTATAATTTCTTACACAAAAATTGTTTTAGATACTTACAAATCTTTGTGCGTTCCATTTGTACTATTTTCGCCTGATACATCAGTGCTCTCATCACTTTGTGTAGATGGTATGACCGTTGCAGTGCCATTAGACTTTAAAATTGGCGAAATTGGAACACCAGAGACAATTAAACTAAAACCATAAATCACCGCAAATAAACACACAATACAAATGTTGGAATTTTTCATTTTTTTTTTTTCACTTAATTTCAACAATTGTGTTTCCCTTTTTCTTTCTATTTTTTTTTTTTTTTTTGGTTTTAGCAATGTAGCAATTAGAGAAAAGTCTTTTGTGCCTAAAAATTTAAAATACAATTTTTTTTTTCTTCTTTTTTTTCTTTTTTATGCTCAAATACGATAAACTCTCAAGGGAAGACTACTTACATGAAGTGGTAAACGATCATCTTATATAGCCGCTAAAGCATTGATCTGTGATTTGCACAATATCTAATTGATTGTTATTATAGTACGTAGCGCGAAACATTAAATAAATATAAACGAACAAATAACAATATATATATATATATATACATATGTATATATATGTAGACAAATAATATAAAAATATAACACATAAATATGTATGTACGTAAATCGGCAAACGTGCCAACAAAAAAATACGAATCTGTGTACATATAAAGTTTAAAAATTCTGTGAAGTCATTAAATGGATGAATACTGGGTACATAATATCTATCTCTCTACCTATACATATATATCTTCCAGAATAATTATAGCTAAGGTGACGCTTTTAGCATCTTCGTCTATAATTCGGATGTATCATTCTGAACACAAGATAAAAATCTATAGAAATTGTCTTTATACATATAACAATAGGTACATAAATATGGGTATGGATCAAACAATGTTTTCTAATTTGGGTTGTTTTTTTTTTTTTGTTTATTACCTATTGACATTCCCAATTCATACAATCTTACGTAAGTATCATTTCGCTATGATGAAATTACCCTGTTGTACTACATGTTTTATTAATTATCCAATAGATAAAGCAAATAGGCCATTATGGTGGTCATTATGGTGGCGATTATGGCGGCCATATTATTTTAGTTTCAAACTATTTGGCTATTTCTATATTTTATATTAATGGCACCCAGACCATATAATCAGCAATGTAAAGATTATTGTGAAGTTTAAAAGGTACCACAAAGAATCTTGCTTTGTTGATAAAGTTAAGTCAGTTATGGACAATCTTTCTGTGTTAGGCTGGTTTAAAAATATGGAAGCTATAAAGAGAGTTCTTAAAAAATAATTTTTTCTATGACTACAATTAGAGTTTTCTTGATATTCTAACAAAATCTTAGGCAAATTATTGAACACTGCAGCTCGAAATAGGTTACAGTAGAATCTCTAAAACTCGAACAGAATAATTCCATCCCTATTCGAGTTTTTGAATTGTTCAAGTTTTCGAGAGTATATAAGAGGATGTATTACGTTAAGCTGAAATATACACCCATCTATTACTACAAATAAATTAAATATTAAAACAACATTTATAAAACTGGTCATTGTAAAACCAAAGAAATTTAGTATAATGAGCTAAATACATATATATGTATGTATATAATAATACATAATAACAAAGTTAAGATAGAATAATAAATAAATATAAATAAATAAAATTCTGTTCGACTTTTCGAGGGTTGAGAGTTTTCGAGATTCTACTGTATACATTAAAGAGATTTTTTTCTTTCATTTGTTTTCTTCTTTTTTATTTATTATACTCATAGTGACAAATAATCTGAAAAAATGGCATAGACAACTTACTATTACGACGACCTTAGTAATATGACCTTTGAGAAGCTCACTATTATTACAATAAAGCTAGACTAAACTTAATTTATAGTGCACGCCTTAAGCCGCCTATACATATATGAATATGATGATGATGGACAATCTACCAACTACATATATCCTTGAATTACTGAAATAAAAGGAAGAAGAATTACACGTCCCATTATGAAAATAAAAAAAAACCTGTACCACACTCGTGATTATACACTCTATAAGTTGAACAAATAAAAATTAAAGCAAAAAAGAAAAAAAAATACAAATTTCACGCATAATATGCAAAAATTTCCAGTATTTGTACATTTTATTATACTCTCTGATCTCTGTACAAGTGTACAATGTACAATTGTACATACATTCGATTCTGAATGACCAAATATAATAACACCGTTTGACGTATGTAAGTAAGCACACGTCGTATCATCATCATCCGTGCTAGAATATTTTATAGATTTCTCTAAATTTTTTAAATAAATAGCAACGGTTATTTATAAAAGTTGCAAACGGTTTTTTTTTTTTTTTTATTTAATATTGAATAATTTGAAAGCATTTTTAGAGACCTCAATCAATTAGCGTGCAGTCACACTTTTAAAATTAATTATTTTTTGTAAATAATCCTTGTACTGGTACTCCAGTGCAAAATGTTAGAAACGAAAGACTGCGTGCTGTCTTTATGTATGTCGGGGTCTTTGATTATTTATAGGGCGTTCATATTGTAAATGTGTGGAGATTCATGTGAAATTCTATAGAAATCACTTGAAATCCTTCTCAAATTAATTGAAAACATTAGGAATATTCACTTTAAGATCCAAATTCGGATAGAAAAATTTGTATTCAGTTTTTTTCCAATTTTTCCTTACAAATCTCTTAGATTGTCAATGAAAATTTCTTAAAAAATTCATATCTCCTAAACTATAGGACCATTATTTAGAGGACTATTTATTGTCAGTTAGCTGCTTCGAATCAGAAAATTAGAAATCAAAAAAAAAATATTTGGTCTAGCGTCCATCATTATGGTAAGACATTTCCATAGAAAACGAATTTCACATCAGTAAAACAAATTTTAAAAATCAAGAGATTGGAGTTTAGCCTCTTCTAGACTAGACTGCACTCAAATTAAAGCAAAGGCTATCTCGTCGTTTAGATCGAAATTTAAGCCTTTTTCTGGTGATCCCTAGTAATAAATGTCTAGGATTAAATGTGAAATTGTATGCAACTCACTTGAAATGTTCACAAATCAATAAAAATTAACATAAAATAAAAAAACTTCCTGTAAGTAGAACCATCCTATAAGTAGAAAAGATCTTCCCCACCCCCAGTTCCTAATTACAGAAAGTTAGCTGTATTGTCCAAAAAAAAAAAAAAAACTTCGAACATTATAAGAGAAAAAAAATATTTTAAGCCCCTTTTTTGTAGTTGAGTCTAATTTTGGATATTTTTACCAAACAAATTTGTTAAAAAAACAATTAAACCATTAAGGAGCACACACTTTTCTTAGATATTCGATAAGATTTTTGACCAAAAAAAAAATCGTAAAAATTTGATATTTTCACCATAAATCCAAAAAACAAAAATCTTTCTACAGGCAACTTTTAACGTCAATCCAAATCCGCCATTTGATTTACATATATTTAGAAAATAATCCAAAAATTTTAAAAATCAAATACTAATGAAAGTCGCGCCAATTTAAAAAAAATATTCCAATTTCTGGGCACTCCGCGATTATAAAATTGAGATTAAATGCGAGTCGCTGCAAAATTTAGACTGAATGAAAATTAAAAAAACGAAAAATAGGACAAAGTTAACAATTGAATCATACATTGTTTTGAAGAGTTTTATTTTGGGTAATCATGGAAAATTTTTAATAAATCATTACTTAACTACATAAATATAAAAATGTTAAGTAAATATTATTTTTATTCAAGAAATTGTTTACTATTTACTGTTGGGGTCTTCTATACATTCATTGTTGATATTAGCCGTCTACATAAGTAGGTATAATAATTGTAGGCAAATATTCGACGGGTCTAAATTTATTTATAAATATGTAAATCAATATTTTCGTCTATAACGCACCTACATACCTTCTTATTGTTAAAAACTGTTACATAATTTACGCAACAAAAACATGTTGATCAATTTTATTTTGTTGTTATGACTTTAGACACAAGTAGTGTCGCTGGGTACAGCTTGCAACAATGAAAATGTCCCAAATCATGATCATTAATATGATCTCGATCAAAATCATTCATTTTTGTTCCTTTTAGGAAGGACATTTTAAAGTTTGTGTATAAGAGACAATTAATATCCCACTTGTATTTGCATTTGAATAGTTTTAATCAATTTAAATAATTATTATTATCTATTCTAGCAAAACCGCGGTACCGGGTGCGATCGGAGCTGAAAATGTCCACTTGCATTGTTATTAGTACATAATTTGTATATTTTTATTGCATAACAAAGTGTTCACGCTTAAATCACCTGAAAAACATTATAATTTTTCCATCAATTTGCAGATGAAAAAAAAAAAAAGAAGAAAACAACGAGTATCAACGACACGCTAAACATTTTTGTAAAATTCCATAAAGGAAGGATCGATAAAAATAAGATTCTAGAGTTAATGACACTAATTTATTCGACATACTTTATGATTTAAATTTAAATTGTTAAATGGAATTATTATCACAAGAGTATTTTTAAACTTTTGTTTAGTGCGCTATATCTAAAAATAATCCTCAAATAAATAGTTTTAAATTTATTAAATAAACATATTGCGTATTTTATGTATATATGTACATAGAAAATTAATAAAGTAGACAAAAATGTTTTCAAACATTGGTTCGAATCCCCCACTAACAGTTTTAGTTTTAACGCCATGCTTATATAGGCACAGGCACACGGTAAACCATTAATTATTACTGTTACAAATTATTCAATAACATTTTACTACAATTTCGAAAGAATTTCACACAGAAAATGGACACAACTAAAGGAAAACAAATAATGAACTGAAAAAATCACATTCACACCATCATTTCTATTTTTACATTGCTTCCCGTCTGTAAAAAAATTTACGCTTCGTGTCTGCCCCCTGTAAATTTGATCTTAAAATCTCTATAAAATATAGATAGGGGCATATCCATAATCAAAATATTACACACGTGCGAGATATTCCTACGAATAACTTCGTAGCCATCGTAGAAATCGCCGAAATATACGAAGTAGAAAATTATACACATCGAAAAATATTTCAATGAAATGTTAATCCTAATTGGAAAATATAATTCCAGGCATATTCTATGCCAAAATAAGAACCGCTCATAGCAGCCAATATCCATCATAGCTTACCTCTAAATTCATCTTATGATAGTTTTTATCGAAAAGTGTATTCTAGCCCAAAATCTATAAGCTGAAAATCGCATTTAACTTAAAACCGACATTACTAGACAAATTTCAGCCATGAGCGATTATCATAAGCGACAGTTTTGTGTTTCTGTGTACTTTGTTTGTGAAAATGTGTTTCCAACCTCCAATCGTTCAAGTAGGAGGATTTTAGCTAATTAGCTTATCTGATATGCTCGTCCAATGATCGTTCACCATATTCGTTCTTCTTGTGTCCATTTTTCTCGAATTTGATGGAAACTTTTTTTTAAATATTCATATCAACATTTTAATAGAAAAACATTTGCCAGAAAAAATATCACAATTGCCTTTATACTCAAGTTATGTATAAAAACAAACCGCGAAAACCAACGACAATTTTCACAGCACTATAAATAATGATTAGTTACATTTTCTTATCATTTTGGTTCCCATTTTTCACAATAACAAATTTATCAATATCAATATTTAAAAGTAAAAATTAATTTATTTTTTAATATTTGACAGCTTAAAAAATTAAAATCTATAATACATTTTGCTAAAATTCCAATTATCATAAAAAATTATGAGCGAATTCTAGAATATGGTTTTATTTTTCTATAATTTTCTATCATAGAACCCAAAACCGCTCACGGCGCAGAATAATCTTGTTGCTTTCATTGAAAATATATTGAAAGATGAGGAATGCTTAATTTTCCACCAAGATATGTCCTCCATCACTAAATAAAATACCAATTTAATTGAAAAAAAATAAAAATGATATTTGAATGGAACTTTCAAATGAGTTAATTATTCATAAAATTTCTCTAGTGTAGATCATTGCCTCTGTATTTGTTAATTTAAAATGGTCGTGTGCGAGTGTCCAATTTAAAATGGTTGTGTGCCATTGATATTTTGTCTACAAGTAAAAATAATTCGAACTTTGTCGCAAAAAAATTTATATTTTGCGATTGTCGGCTGATTGCATACGGGCCTTAAAAGTTAATTGAATTTTTATTAATTACAATTTGTTATGAATTAATTAATTTTTTATCTTAAAAATATTATTTCTATTTTGGCACTTTAATTTTAATAGTAGGTACAATGTCAGAATTTATGTAAACAAAACACCTAATAGTTTTTTTTACAAAGATCTCTAATGATCTAATTAGTATAATAATGAATAGAAATTAATGTTTTGGTTATTAAGACAAATTGTTACCCAAATAAGGTATGGAAATATTTTTCAAAATTTTGATATTTATCGATAAAAAATAGTTAAAACAAATTTTATCCCCTCAATAAACGATCAAAAATTCAATTTACCCAACATAAAGATAAATCATGTCAACGCCGTTTTATTATTTTGTAAACGTCAATTAATTAACACCTTTGTACTTACGTTTATTTGCTATTCGCCAATAAGACTCAACTTATCAATATAAAAGAAGTGCTGATCTTACCGTATAGTTCATAACGTGATCGGTAGTAAAGAAGCAACTGTCACATAATATAGAATTGAAATTTTCACAAAAAAAAAATTGATTTTTCTTCCGTAAATAGTAAATTGGTAAATTTATTGAAAAATATTTTCAAACAACATAATGTTGAGTTTTATGGTGAGTTAACTTTCTTTTGTATACTATGAAGTGATTTATAGTTGAATAGTGATCGTAATGTTGAGATTTCGGTACTCTGTTTGATATTTTTAACCAATTATCGTTTCTTTTTTGTCAACTTGTAATAATATGCTGTGACACAAATGCACATTCCAAATTGAAAAAAAAAATTCCCCCCCAAAGTAGATTTTTGCCCTACATTTTGAAATTTTCAATTTTCAGCTTTACCGAACGGCAATTTTTTATCCACTCCATTATCTAGAGTACCTCCTCAGGTCCAGGAATTTAAGGATCTTAAGTAAGTTTAGGGACGAAAGATCGCTCTTGACTAGGCCGTAATTGATCATGAACGTGATCTCTTCCTTTGTGTATGTATTAGGATTTTTTCTGCTTCTAAGACTTATTGAAAATGAATTTTTCCCATCATTATTACCAAAGATGCGGTTAGTCAACATAGAAATCACGGAACAATATCTATAAATAGGAATGGAATTTTTATCTAACCTCATTTCCAACAAGAAGGATATTTTTTTATTACCATTTTTTTTTTCTCCAACAGATTTTCGTGTCTCTCCTCATTCTCGCCACATCCAAACCAATACACAATGCAGACGATGATGCAGCCACAACTGTAGATGATATAACAGCAGGAAATGGTCTACATTTTGGTGATCGATTATATGACAATGATCCAACAACGCCACGAGATGCAGCCAATCTATACAGTCTAAGCTATATTGAAACAGTTTTCCCCGAGGAACCTACACACGAAGATCCCGCTTATGAATCCAGCGAGAAGCTACCGATCGGCAAGAAAACCAAAAGAAATGCACCGTCAATACCACAAGATCTAATCAGCAATCAGAATTTCTTTGACAATATTTTTCAATTCGTTCGACCAGCCAGAGATGCACAACTAAATGGGTCGCCAACAATTCCATTAAATCAATTTGTAAGTGCCGTTGAAAGTACATTGGTGCATGCGGCACAAAATTTGGCATCAGCATCAAATGAAACGGGCACAAATGGAAGTAGCCACAGTTCCACTGAAAGTACCACGGAACAACATGTCACTACTGCTTCACTTCATAAAAGATCGAAACGATCACAGCCATCCGGTGAATTTGAGGAAGTTCAGCCCATTGTGAATATGGTTAACATTCCAATGTTGGCTCCAATGGCAATTAGTGCTCAACGTATTGAAGATCCAAGCATGAAGAAGCCAATTGTAAAGCGTAGCGTACCTGAGAAAATAATAATGTCACCTGTTCCGTTTCATACGACGACAACAACAAATCATCCAGAAACCGTTAAAAACACAGAGACAACAGTGAAACCAGAAAATCCGGCCAATATTACAATTATTCATTCACTGAACTCAACACAGTACCTCTCAAACGACGATGATTCAACGATTCGCATTCAAGAAAATAAGATAACGCTATTTTCTGCTGGTGCCGGAATTTTTCCCACTCTACCCGGAATATCAATAGAAAATCTCTCAACAAAAAATACCGAAAAACCGGAATCATGCAACGATGCATCGGCAAAATGTAAGGAACAAATAAAATCCGATCAACAGTCCCAATTCCCATTCAAATCAGCGACAAAATTAATGTCAAAATCAACAACTGAACCAACAACATCAACAACGGTTGAGGAGTCTATGTTGAAATCGAAAAAAGCCACAGACATGCTCAAAGAGAAATTGGCTGAAGTTGAGGCGGATCCCGTTATATTAACACAGGGAATTTAAAACAAAAAACAAAAAAACTTATTTAATAAGCTAAGTCTAGAGATGATGCCGATGTAATCGAAACACCCCATCAGCTTTGTGTAACATTGGATCAGGCCAAATATGATAATTACTTAAGACTGCTACATGTAAGTAAGTCTTAAGGTGTAAGTGTATTCTTTAATTAATTAATTAAGTCGGTACTTATGTATAGTCTACATACGCTTAGTCTATATGGTTCTATTCAAAAATATTATTTGGATGGTTGGGACCGCATCGCCTAAATTCTACTTATTTTTTGTAAGGGAAAAATATTTTTTATTTTTTAAAAATATTTTTAATTATTTATTGTTAACTTTTTATGTGATACCAAATAGTGCTATTTTGTAATAAAATAAATCAATAAGTCTAAATCTAAATCTAGCGTTTATTATTAGAAAGAAGACCTCTCTACACATAGATATAATGGAATAGAATTGACCCTTAAGACATGACGAGAATTATACAACGAGCAACATCTCAGTTGTTAAGGGCATTTTATTAGATCATTTTTGAAATTATTTTTCCAACATCTCAACACAAAGACCAATCTAAGACCGTTCAACGTCTTTCTAAAATCAGAATTTCCGACTATAGAGAATTTTACAAAGCCTTCGATTGAGATAAAAGCCATGACGAAGAAAAAAACTCAACTGCCTTCTTACAAAATGCACAATGAACTGATGGATCAATGGCAAATGCAACACTCCCCGGCTCTTACAAGACATTCACTTTAGTAAAAACACTCTGCCACCCTGAGATATTGACGGATGCATCTAAAATTGTCATTCAATTTTCTTGATCCCATCCAACTGGTTAACACCAATAATGTCCAATTAGCTCGATTCCTTAGAGCACTTTGTGCAAATTTCAATGATCTGATCTGGAGTGATGACATAAAAAAAATTCCATACGCTCGAAAGTTTATTTGTAATTTTCATCTACATCAATTAGGAAAAAATCGTGAAACTTCCATGCACAGAGGCGGTAACAGATATGGAGATTTAAATGTTCAGCGGGCGACTGCTAGAATTGTTGAGTTCAGTTCCAATAGGGACTTAAGCTACCATTGAATGAAGGTTAGGGTGGTGGTGCTCATATGCATAGACCACTTTGGCCCCATAGCTATCCTACGTGTATATGTCCTATGTCAAATTTGTATTGGTTGGAAAGGTAGAGAGTTCCAATTGTCACAAATGTCAAACGTGCCCGTCTCCGTTGAGAATTTTAGAATGCTTCTCATACTGCGCTACGAAATATATTCTAGATCTTTTATGGTAAAGTCACCTAGTAACTTACGCCTTCTACCAGCTAAGGTGGGGCAGTGGCATAGTAGGTGCTCTAACGATTTTGCAGTACCCTGCTTCAGACAGTTTCTGCACTGTTCATGGTTGATTAGTCCGATCTTGTATTGCATGTTCCTTTGTAAGACAGTGTGTCCAGTCATTACCATTGGGTCCTGGTTAGTTTTAGTCTTTCTTAAGTCATTTAAGATTTCCACATAATTTTTGCGACTCTACAGCAGTTTTTAATCTGCTTAACGCATATGCATTCGATGACTGTACCGATAATCTAGTAAATTCCGATAAGTGTGTTAGGACTTGTGGCGCGGTACAGCTCGGCGTGAGCGTTGGCCTTCTTCACAGCATTTCTTCCACACATTTCGATCCCGAGCAACCAATCTCCAATTTCACTCACATGCACGACTTGAGTGTCATTCTCAGTGTACATGAACCTCAATAAAAAGAGGGGAAAACGACACTCTCCCTCGCTAGTATTGAATAAGGAATTTGTCCTTATTTGATTTTATTTAGAGAGGCGAAAAAAATAATTTCCAATGACACCTCAAACGTAGCTATAGCTGCTTTCTTAATAATTGATGACTGCAGCCATCAGAGCTGCCTAAACGTGTCAAAGCAATTATTTATGTAATTCTCTAAAAATGCGCTATTGATTTACATTCATTTTCTTCTTCAGTTTTGAGCCGGTGTTAATTGACTGATAAATGCCAGAGCTTTTGTAATAATAAACTGACAACTATAGACAGGTAGTGGTAAGGCCAAGATAATTAGGTGATTTTTATAAAATGTCGGTCAAGTATAAATAGTGCTAACATCTGTTGAAACAATTTGTGAATACTAATTGAACTTGGAAACTATTTTTTTTTTTTTATTAATTTTTTGCGGTAAAGATTTGAATTCAAAAATGTTACGATTAAGTTGGTTATATGTACCTAGTAAAAACAAAAAAAAAACGGTTCCCCCATAAATTTAAAAACCGAATGTCCAAAAATTGTCTCCCAAAAAATATATTTTGACCACTCAATTTTAATTTCAAATCAAACGCAAAAAACGCCAGCATTTCAACGTTTATTAGTAGTAGTGCAGTACTCACCAATTACAGGGACCTAATTATGAAATGCGATTCATTTCTGCGATTCTCAGATGCGATACGCATTCGTTTTAACTATTAGGAAATGCATTCGATAGTAAACATAACCACCAAATAGTTTTTTTTTTCAGAATTATTCGGATTTATGTCGCTGATCAGTTTCAATGTCTTACTAAAACTAATGCTCACTAAATTCCTAAGTAAATAATATAAAAAACGTGCGGCCTACATTTTATTAAATAAATAACAGCAACTAAACAATACAAAACACGAAACTTACTGTCAAAAATAGAATCGAATATCTTTCGTGGAATTATTTTGCTGCGCCAAATTGTTCGATGTGGACAAATCGCATTTCAAAAAACGAGCGAAATGAAAAACGCATCGTAAGTATGTGTTCGATTTCGATAATCGCATTTCATAATACCAAAATCATTCGATCACACGTTCTATTCCATTATATTATTGCACATCGCCCGCGGTGGCGCTAGTCACAGTACATATTGTCATTATATGGTAACACTAGAGACGAGAAACTGCAATAGAAGTATATTCTCTGTCGCTCTAAATCATAATTGGCGCCCAACGTATGAACTCAATGATATTTGCATATTTACTGCACCCTAAAATCAAGCAATTGTGAGAGTAAAATCACCGGGGCTCATTATATATAAACTTTATTCATAAATCATTTAGAATAATTTAATTCTATTTTACAAATTAAGGTTATGTTTTGCTAGTTTTTTTGTCTTTTTTGTTTTTTTTGTTTCTTTTTTTTGTTTTTATTATTTTTTCATTTCATTTCATTATTTTGTGGTTTTTTTTTTTTGTTTGTTGGTGAAATACATGACAAAAGATTTACCTAGTTTTGCCTTAGTTGTTTAAAAAGTTGGAATCCGTATTTTAGTCTGTAATTAGTCACACCGTTAATTTTCAATTTTCCGTCCAATGATAAAATTTTCAAAAAAAAAAAAAAAAAAAAAACTTACCGATCAGATGGCTTTCCATATCCATCGGTCCTCTAGATTGCCGTGTCGCTGGCTGTGGAATAATTGTAATCTCATCGTTTATCTTCAGTGGTTTTAGCAGAGAATCACCAGCACTGCTAGACTTACTACCACCAGATGTTGATGGAGTTTTTTTATTATCCATTGCTTTTTTCGCTACTGTACTATGCGCCGAATAGACATGATTCTCAAATTGTTTGTACATGCCAAATGTTGCCGTACACACTGTACATTTGTATGATAAATGGGCAGGTTTTAAGGTCATATTATGATCTCGGGATACATGATTGAGAAGTTTCCATTGATACATCTAAATTTTTGAGAAAAGAAATTAAAATTTAATCTCTCTTTCTCTCTCTCTGTTTCTCTCTTGCTTTTGATTAAATATATGAAAATTTGTCCGAAAAAACTTACTCTCCCACAAACAGGACAACGACCGGCATCCTTGCCTTTGTTAGCCGCTTCTTGCATAGAGCTTGTTACCAGCCCATGAGAACCAAGTAAATGTCGTTCGAGTCCTTGATCCGTAAAAAATCGAAACTGACATTTTTGACAATTCAGTGGCGGTCGGTTGTATATCATTTTCGGGTGAATCTAAAAATAGAAATGATGTAGAAACCAAAAAAAACAAAAAATGCCGAACTTGCTCAATATGTCCCCACATACCTTAACTTTATGCATCCATTGCATGTGATTCCTAAGTTGATCTAAATCTTTTATATAACCGTCACATATTTCACAGATGACAAATGATGCCTTGCCACCGGGTGGTGTTTGGCCCGGTTTCAAATTTCCAACGCCCGGTGGTTTTATTGTTGCGGCGGCTGCTTGCATTGCAGCTGTATTATTAATACCAGTCTGTTGTCGTGGTAATGGTGTTATTGATATGCTAGGTTGTTGTTGTTGTTGTTGTTGTTTAGCTGACTTAGGACCGGGTGCCTGAAAAAAAAAAATTAAAAAAAAATTAATTTTTAAAATACACACCAAAAAAAAAATAAAAAAAACGAAAAACAACCAAATATAGGTCAAAAACGGTAGGTACATTCGTTGCTGGTTTTGTTAAAATTAAAATTAAAAATCATTAACAAATATACATCAAATACAAAGAATGTGAGGCTATCATTATCATTATGTATATTCATTTTAAATACGTTAAAACTTGTTAAAAGTTAAAAAGTTTTTTTTTTTAATTTTTTTCTTTAAGGTTAAGAGACACATTGAAATAAAAAGTCAAATCAAACAAAAACCAATTCCATTTAAAGAAAATTTTATTTTGTCTTTGATTTCAATTTTTACCAACCTGCATTATATATGCATTATGAGCATTTGGCAGCATTGCCAATCCTGCTCCGGATACCTAATGGGGAAAAAATTACACATTTATGAATATAAATATGTACGGAAATGAAAATTTTATTGATTTTTTTTCTTAAGATATTAGTAATTTGTTTATTCAAAAACGTGCAGCTGAACTTTTGAATTGCTCGAAAAAAAACATCGAAAATCAGCCCATTTAGTATATTAAAAAATTAAAAATTAAAATATCTGCCAAAAAAATGTAGTAACGAAAATTAATTATTTAAATTAAATGAGATGTTATAGTATATGAGACAAGTAAATATTTTATAATAAAATGTAAACAACAGATACCTACTACATACGAGTATATACAAATAGAATTGAAAACCATGTATTAATATCTTACCTTTTAATAATGGACAAATTAATTAAATTAATTAAAAAAGCACACCTACAGTGACTCCAAAAATTGGATTAATGATTTGCAAAAAAAAAAAAAAAAAAAACCAAAATCAATTATTTCTTGAGATATTTCCTTTGTCCGACCACATTAATAACTTTGAAGATGTATTGCTAACTGGAGTACTGGAGTGATATTTGAGTGAAATCAAAATCGGTAACATGTCCGCCAGACACCACGGTGTCTAACTTTAAAATATTTTTGTTTCCACCAACAACAAAAAGTATATCGATGGTTATTCGATAAAAGGACCGACCTAACCCTTATTTTTCAAATTTTTATTTTTACACAGCATTTGAACAATAGAGGCCGTTTAAAAAACGAGGGGAGGGGGAAACCATATAAAATTTAGTAAAATAGTGTAAAATATCCCAAATTAACACATTTCGTAAGAAAAACCATTTTTTTTAAAAAATTGATGTTAGGGCCTTTTCTCAAATACAAAATATACTTACAGGGTGTAACGTAAACGGTAGTCTTTACTAAAGACTCTTTAGTAGTAAAATGATCGATAGGCACTGAGGTATCACCTCAATAAAATTGGACAAGCAGCAGACAGCTCCTGCCGCTTCTGCCTAATAGAAAAAGAAACTGCAGAACACATTCTTTGTGAATGCGACGCATTGACCAGCAGAAGACTGCGACATCTAGAGGGCTATTTACTGACCCCATTGGAGATCGGACAGAATAAACCACAGCACATACTGAACTTCATCAACAGTACATCACTGGCGGGTAACATTTTTAATTTGTGAATACAGTAGGGGACTGACAATAGATCCAATGGGTCACAGTGAAGAAAAGCCGAATAGTCATACACCACCATCCTTTAATTAAACCAACATTGTGATAGAGACAAAGATTCGGGAGGCCATTTTATATCTTAATTAGTTAGAAATTAGAAAGTACAGTTCTTAAAGTATCCCCTATACAAATTTTGTTTCTTAAATATAGCAAATCAGACTAAATAAACAAAAGCTTCCCGAACTAAATAATTCCAGTAAAAAACATTCAAAACCCGAGTACAGGTATCCCTCCTATAAATACGGTAGATAGATTTCAACATAACTCCGTTTTGTGTAAGACTATTGTAGAACTACCGTGTTATACAAGATTTTTCGAAATTTTCCTATCATGTTTTAGTGAAACCGTGCTATAGTATACCGTGTTACACAAGAAAATAATTTTCTTATCGTGAAACCGTGTTGTAGGAGGCCTACCATTTGTATTTTAATATATGGATGCAAGTATCGTCGACCTTTTCCAGCAAGTCGGTGTCGGATAGTAAATTTTAAGTAGACAGGAGTCAAAGTTGAACATTTGACATTTTACCGATTCTGGTACTGTTTCTAGATTAGTTTTTTTTTGTATTATCGACAATTACTTTCCGATTTTTCCTTATTATGACATCCGATCCAATTTAACATAGCAAATATGAATAAATGTATTATGTAGTATTTAGTGTTTTTAATTGAAATATTATTAAACAGACAATGTTGTTTGTAAAAGTAATCTTTATGTCAGTTTTTGTTTATTTGTTTCTCCCTCAATTACAAAAAAGCATGTAAAATGTTTATAAATAATAATTAAAGGCCACACAAAATTAAGAATTTAATAACAAACATTCTACCAATTAAAAATTTAATAGCCCCCCTATACTTATGGCACCCACTCCCCCCGTCTCTTGAATGACAAAAAACTTATTTCTCGAAAAGAAAATCCTCTCTGTTGAATGAACCCAACTCATTTTTTACAACTGCAACTGAAGGTCACGTGTTTCGGCTCCACCTTGAAAACATTACTTAAGGTCATGATGATATATTAGGCAGGTGGTCAATCCGTATGGGAATAGAATTTTAAACCCCCTGGGAAAAAAAAATGATAAGCTTGTACATTGTACATTATTTGAATAGTTGAGATTGGAAAGGAAATAATAAAATTTAATTTTTTTTAAAACAAAATCGTCGTCGTAGTGCCCCAAGTCACTGAAAAAAAAAATGACAAAACACCGAAATTCCACATTCGGTTGCTTATTAATGGAAATTGTCATTGTTTTCTAGAAAATACCTTCAAGGGCGGGGTTATGCGATTTGGTGTGTTAAATCCTTTCGAAGACATATGATCAGTTCAAAAGAAATATTTGACCTTGGAGAATTAACCAATAAAATTGTCGGTAAGGAGTTTTTACGGTTAAAATAAAAAATTACACCCAAAAAACACCAATGCCTATGATCTATGTACACAATTATTCTAATCCTTACCAGTTATTTAGTGACATCGAGAAACTTACAATTGTTTTCTGTTTAGCCACACACACACACACAGACACCACAGACACAAACATGTCATGCAAACCATTTTTTATTGAAAGATTATTTAAGTGATTAACAAACATCTTACCTGAATAAATTGTCCTGGAGCACTTAATTGGAAATTATTAGGTAAAATCATTCCAGGTATTTGTGGTCTGATCGGTGACTGATTACTTTTCAGAACAGTACCAGCTGGTGATGTTCTTGTGACCGTTTGTGGTCGTCCACGACCTCTCATCATAGCAGCGTTTACTGCATTTTGACGTTGCAATGCAGCACCACTAGCAGCACGTTGTGCTTGCGCTGCCATTGCCTAAATAAATTTTTATTAAAAAAAAAAAAAAAAAAAATGAAAAAAATAATTTCAATATTACCTGATAAGCTGTGGCAGTACCGACCAGTCCATGTCTAGGTTTTATTCTAGGAATTTTTGCTGGTGGCTCCCAATCAATTGGTGGATTTAAATTCACTTCCGGACGGAATTTTTTAATACACACCATTGAATGTCGCGCCAATTTTGATCGACCATTATCTTCGAACGGACAATTCGGGCACTGGTGATACGATGGAGCCTTTTCTAATCGTGCTTTTATATTATGTACGGCCTCCATATGAAATAGAATATCATAGGGGGGTCGGGTTTCAAATGAACAAAAATTACACTTATACAAATGAGAATTCATGTGAGGCGTTTCATAGTGATTTGCCATTGCCAACGATGATTCAGACTTAAAGCTACAGTATTCACATCGTTTTGTTTCAAATTTGAAAATTTCGTTTTTCACTTTGCTCAGTTCCAAATTTTTAATCAGCGAATTAATAGCCATCTGTATGCTAGGCGATGCGGCTTCTCCTTCACGGTTGAGTTTCTTCTTTTGTTGACGTAACAAATCCGTTTGCACATGTTCCTGAACTAAATTAATACCAATGTCCATAAAGAACATACCTAACGGACTCTCAAAATAATTGTCCCGTTTGCCAGATGGTGCGGTCGTATCTTTTATGGACGAGTCTGGTGCTATGATGTGCGTTTTTAATGTTTCTAAATCTTGTTTCACTTCTTTTATGAGAACTTTGGTTCTTTGTTCGGTATCAGAGGCTTCCTCATCGGTCGATGTATCTGATTCATCCCATGATTCATCACCATTTTTATTGCGTTTTTTCTTCTTCTTTTTCTTTTCATCTTTCGCATCGTCTTTGTTCCCTGTTGTCGTATCATCTTCATCCTTTTTATCATCATTAGACTCGTCCTCTTTGTCTTTGTCCTTATTTTCGGACGACTTTTGTTCTAATTCTTCTTTTTTACGTTGCTCCTCGAGATCTTTTCCAACTTTTTGCACAATATCCTTTAAATTCTCTGACGGCGGTTTCTCATAAATGTACGGAACTATAAAAGATGGAGCCTCCAGCACAAACATGTCATCGGTTAACGCGGGCAACAATGGAGCAGATGGTTGAGTATGTGAAAGTGTCGATATTGAATTTGTCGATTTTTGAGTTATTGACGTCTGTGGACTTTTTTGTATAATGGGCGTTATTGATGCACGCATATTTGGCGGATAAACTCCCTGTGCCGGAACACCAACAGGATGAACGGAAAAATTTTGTTGCAAACTTTGGGCACCGCCACGTTGCATTATTTGATTTGTATCAATGATAACTAGGGTTGGTTCTTTTTTGTTTTGCGACTGAACAAATTGTTGCTGAAACGACGAGTTACTTGTATGCAGAGGATCAATTGCTAAACTTCGAGCATCTTGAATGGTAATACCTAATGGTGGCGGTGGTGCAGATATTTTCGATTTTTTTGTCACAGGTTGCATTAGGGGATCTTCTACTACCTCTTCTATGTCATCGTCAAATGCTGAAAAATCTCTAACTTTCACTACACTTTTTCTAGCCCGTGTACTTCGACGAGGCGAAATAAGCTCGGCTTCACCGTCTTTCTTTTCATCCTCTACTAAAACACAATCTTCTTTGTCACTCAAAATTTCGTGCACTTCACCGCTGCTGCCATTTTTGGCACTTTCATTTGGTTCTGTATCAGAATCAGAGTGTATACTGACGGGAGCATCATCAATTACATTGTGACCATTAGCTTTGCCAACCAAATTAATTGGTTCGTTTTTTTTCAGTTTATTTTCTTCTTCGTCATCTGAATCAGATATTGAATGTACTTCCTGTATTATTGGAACATGCTGAACATCGTCATTATCATCATCGTCGACAGCATCACCATTTGGAACATCAACTGGATCTTTTTGCACTGTAGTGGTGGCAACATTTTCCAGAGGATTTTTCTCTTCCGAAACAACCTCTGAATCTTGTGTTGTATCCTCTCCAGCCGAAACCTTTTCTATTGGATTCTTTTCTTCTGATACACTATTCGAATCCTGAGATCTATCGTCCGCATCGTCTGCATCATCTCCATCATCGACATCATCTTTATTGACAGCGTCTTTTGTCGTCTCTTTTTCGGTGTCCTCCTCTAATTCTTTGCTACCATTTTCGCTGGTTTCAGTTTGAACATCCAACTGTGGTGGCTCCGAACTATGATTGCTTATCTCACCATCACCATCACCATCTTTTGATACAGTATCTAAACTTGTTTGTTCCTGTGGTGAACTATCCACTGATTTTTTTATTAAAATTTCACTAGAATCGGATTTTTTGGTTGACACTTCACTAGACTCTTGTGATTCATCTTGTGAATCGACGTCCATTGGTTCCTCATCGCAACTACCATTAATACCATTCATTTTTAAATTAGCCGTAGCTGTGTCTGATGAGCTAGTTTCTACCTCTGCCATAATTCAAATTGATTGATGTCAGTTAATTTCTTGCGAGTTGAAATTTGTCTCACCTAAAATGGTAACAAACGAAAAAAAAAAATTAGATGCGAAATATAAAATTAAATTATCTTAAAAAATATTTAAAATACAATAATAGAGTCACCGCTCTATTCGCATAAGAATTTTAGTAAAATCAATAATATGAACGGTAGGCATATTGTGGAGACATTAGTTTTGCAAAGTAACAGTAGCGCAGCTAAGATAAGTTTGGGGTAGAATTGGAATTTTTCCAAATCAACTTTAGTTAGTGTAGTTGTTCAATTAAATGTAATCTTACTGTATAAAATATAAGAAAAAACAGTTTTGTTCTAAAAACTACAAAGGAAAAATTGTTAAATAAATTTAAACAAATGATTAATATTCAAAAAAATCATTTAATAAATTTGGAAATATTTTATTGTAGCAATTAATTCTTAAAATCAAATCTTTAGTTAAATTAGAATATCATTAATAAATTAAAAAAAAAAGAGTGGTGGACCAAGATGAGTACCTTGGAGAACAACGGAAAAAATACCAGCATTGTAATCTCCATAAACTCAATCAATTTAACATAACAATGGTTATGATGATTCTTATGAAATTTACTAATTGTAGGTAAAATTGCAACATTTCGTTGTTATAATTGGACTCATCACTTGTCGATCAGATTTAAACAATGTAACATAAGAAACCTTTCAACGATTAGAAAACCGTTTAAAGACAATTATAAGATTGAAGAGACATAGCACACAATTGAAAAGTCAGTGTTATAGTGCAATTCTTTAGCAAATACCATCGTCACTATAGAATCTAATATTAGATAATTAAAACCTTCCAACAATTTCATGCACATTTCAATTTTATTTTCGATGAATACCAAACATAGATTAGATTAGATTGTTATTTGGAATGGATAAGCGATCAGCTTGCGTCAGACGCCAAAAGTACAAATCGCCGCTATAAGCAATTTTCTCATTAGAGGACCTGGTTCAAACGATTTGTGTTCCCTGGATTCCATCGAAAAATGAAATCCTCGTGATATAAGTGTAACAGGAACACGTTTTAAGGCAAATCCTTTCAAGAAGCTATGTGAATAGAGTTTTCATTATATAGAAAATCTGTGTTTTCTAGAGAAAGAAAAATGTTCCCATGTAGATTTTAGCTTTATCGACTTACTGACCCCTTTAATGAAATCGGAGGCAGACACAATTTTACGATCTGAGCATATATTAACATCTTTGTTACTTATATTTTCAATCAATAATCTCTTGAGTTAATGCCAAAATGGCAATCAGCCCCGCTTGAAAGACAGTGTGGTTATTCACCTAAAAAAAAAAAAATTATAATTTTTATCATAGAATGCCGGTAATGTATTCGGTACATTATTTTCCACACATTTTCTTGAATCATTTGTATAGATATGTAATTCTTTTATTCGAACAACTAAGGAAAGGACGTAAATCGTCATTCCTCTATCTAAATGGAATATTGAACACTTTTGGGAAAGGGATTTTTTAAATTCGTAAGAAGAAATTGATTGGTCAATTATTATTGAGTGATTTTAGAGAATTTAATGGTTTTATGGCTACATCTTTAGAAATGTTTGGAAAAGGCCGGAAAAGTTACCTGTTCTATAGACAACACACTTATCCTTTGCAAAATTATAATTTAACAGATAATAAAAATCATTAATAAATAAGTATTGGAAAATGCACTGGTGGTAAGCATAAAAACGTTTTAGTTACAAATACCGGAAATGTTTTTTTTTTTCTAATTAAATAACGGCCATAGAATTTTATGCTGGCAACATTTATGCCAGAGATAGTGAATCTCTATATAGCAATAAAAATGTTAAAAATGTCAGTCTGGCTGTGTCGAAAATATGGAAAATCTACCTTTGCAGAAAATATAAATAAATAAAAATACACATCACAAATAACAACAATGTAACTAAATAGGGTGCAAACTATTATATATATCGATGGGTAATTTAAGGAAATTGTAACAAAAAAATTTATCAACAAAAATATTTACGCCATTTTTTTAAGAATAGTTAATAGAAAAGTAAAACAAGGCCCCACGACACACAAGAATGTGTTTCATGCCGTGTATTTTGTGTTCTCCATTTTTATACTATTCAGTCAAGTCTTCTCTGATGTGCCAGTACAGTTAGGCACAGAGGGGGAAAGGGAATGAATGGTATA